>JARFIW010001763.1:0-194061 GCA_036346225.1 Platerodrilus igneus | reverse complement strand
GAGTCTGCTACACGCAACCAATGTTTAAATAACATAAGTATTAACAATACTCATATACCTCAAAGTATCAGAATTCGATAATGTAACTATAAAAATATTGCATGTTGAAAACTAGGATTACCGACTAATAAAAATCGATTTTCTAACCTCTTATAGTATATCATAAATATAAGTTTTTTATTTGAATTATATAACTTCCAACTTCAGATTAAAGTTTAAATCGCTTGCCGTTTATATAACTATTAGCTAGGAATAAAATGTAGCGGGTTACTATTAACGCGTTCACGAATTTAAAACAAGTAATAACAAGAGTCTTTATTACTCACTGTTCACAAGTCTAATTAACAGTATATGCCTTATTTATAGATGTTTTCAGTCCACTTAACAATGGAGCACTATCACACTAATGCTATTTACAAGCACTAATACCATCTTAAACAAAATCTTTAAGCATAGGTCTTCTTAACAACACCAACACTACTATGATTTATTTATTACACTTTAGTCTATTTATGTAAAGATGGTGGTACAATATGCACGTTCACATAACACAAATTTATATTTACTATAAGACCTTCAAAACGTAATGACCAACTAACTATACACGATATGATTTATATACATTTGGATATAGACTAAACGATCTACACTCATCACCGATCCTATATTTACCCTAAAATTAAATAGATGATTCATAGTCTGGTGGTTGCTCGAATGTTCGAGATTTCTGTAAAATACACTTCGCTTACGCAACTTACTTGTTTGACGGGTTGCCTAACAGTTCGTAAAAATAATATAAACAAGATTTCTGTCATGAGACATGGCAATAGTGCGGATTGGGTTGTAAGATTTAACCACTCCTTAAGAGTTCATCACACTAGCAGCCATCTTGAAATTTCTAAAAGTCCAAATTTCTTTCCTATTAGGCACCCAAATTAAAAACGGTTTTAATAAAAGTTACTTATAATATAATTGTCTATGAGGGAA
The DNA here is from genome assembly GCA_036346225.1 of Platerodrilus igneus. NCBI lineage: Eukaryota > Metazoa > Arthropoda > Insecta > Coleoptera > Lycidae > Platerodrilus > Platerodrilus igneus. The sequence continues at coordinate 193,074 of JARFIW010001763.1, read as the reverse complement.
AGTCATTTAAGTTTTAAACTAAAAAAAATTTTTTTTTGCTGGTAATAGAGATTTAAAAAAAACAGTAGTTTTCCAATTGTGTGAATAATTTTTATGAATTTTCATTAAAATTGCACACTACAATTCAGTTTATTTATCGAATAAATCAAATATTAGTATTTTTTAAAAAAAATGCATCTGCAATGTGCTGCTGTGGAAAAATTCAGAACTTACATGTCACACACTATTGCAAAACAGAAATGGTGTGAATACATGCTACATAAAACAAAACACAACAAACACCTATTGAGATCGAACTATTCTTAATAGAGTCTTAATTGCGCGCAAATCTATTTATAACTTTCATTGTGGATATTATTGAGCGTCTCAGTAATTATAGATATGAGTTGTTCTTCATATACCTTGGATTTATATAAATCTTTAATGGATTTCTTATTTAGTAAAGTAAGTAATTGGTATTCCCCCAGTTTGAGTAGTGTAAGACTTGCAAAAAAAGAATAAAAACAGAATTGTTTAATTTTTATGCTCGCAAGTTCAATTAATGTTTTGGGATAAATTTAAAAAACCACCAGTAATATTTCGCTCATATTTGGGCTTGTGTAGTAATAAGAAATTAGAATTTACAAACCATGTTTAGTTAAGTGTTTTTACCCTCAAACTTCTGTAATACACGTAAAATGTACTTTCGTTCATTATGGTACAAATTCACTATTCACAAACTCCCATACGCAATTGCGATGGAACAAAATCTGACAAGCTGCGTGCAAAACGTAAATAAATAAAAGCAAAACAAACTTTGTACTACTTATAAATGCAAGACATGCATTTTTATTCTACTGTATCCGATTCAGTACACCTTGTTTATTATTTCGTCGTTAGAAAATGATAAAGGAAACGAAGGTGTGATAAAAAAAGAAACCAAACCAATATTTGTAGCATTTCACAAACTGTAATCAAAACCCACTTGACACTTTACCTAATCATTTTTTATTACAGATACGTTTAAACCATTATTCTGTTTTTTTCATTTATTGGCCAATTAATTAATGTAACAGTTTTGTCAAGTGCGTATTAGAAATTATAAAATAACTGTGTGATGCAAACGCAGGAATGTTAAATCTTGTAATTTCTAGTTCCCTATTAACTTTTTTTACATTAGATATCGGAATTTCAAAGGTTTTCACTGGTTATAAATGTTAGAGAATATGTATAATTAAAATATCTGTGAGGTTTATAACTGGACTAATAAGTTCCACAACACTGCCATCTATATGTGCTCCCTGGCACTTCATTAACCAAGTAGGCGGAGTATTAAACTTCATATCCCTTTCTATTGAATATCTACATCTCGACATTTCGTCCCGCCCTATGCTACCTCACCCCAACCCGCGCTTTTACACGCGGATGATAGGAAACCTGCTGTGATGAGCTCTTAAAGAAGAAAAATTCCATACATTACTTATAAGTGTTGAATTGCACTCCTTTTCTTCAAGGAGTTGTGTACACGTTAATAAATAAATATAACTGCTTAGAAGGAATTATCCTATTACATTTACATCAACAAGTGCTCGGTTAAAAAATTAAATGTCAACATATCTATTCGAAACTTAAAGAATTGAAATATAGCGGTGAATGGCGGTCAACAACAAAAATGGACAGAAGTATCAAGATAAATATATCTCCATCACACGAGAAATCATTTGACGATGTAGATTTCAAAGAGGAACTTGTTACTTTTGAAGAGGAATCACTCCTACTGTTCGATTCCAAACCTATCGTGTCATCAACTAGCAAATGCTTATGAACTTACTAATGTTTCTGAGTCCTTCAATAAACGGTGAAGTTCAAGAGGGATACCTAAGTGCAGCTTCAAGCCACACCAAAATAATACAAAACACGTACGTTTAAAAACTAGCCTACGTTATTGTAATACATGTAGATATAACGCATGAACTAAAAGTAATCTTATTCAGCATATGACAAAGCACAGGTGTTCTAATCCATTTTCATTTGAAATGGGGAATTTAGAGAACTATAAAAGCACACTTACTCGTGATAAACCATTTTCATGTATCATCCGTGATTTCAAAATATCTCTAAGAGGCAACCTAAAAATGCGTATGAGATATCACACTGGTGAAAACGATTTTCATGCATGGTTTGTAATTATAAAGCATCTAAAATGAGCCATCTAGAAAAACATTTAAGAACACATTCTGGTGATAAACCATATTCATGTACGGTTTGTAATTACAAAGCATCCACTATGAGCAATCTAAAAAGACATATGAGAACACATATCGGTGATAAACCATATCCTTGTACGGTTTGTAATTACAAAGCATCCCAAATGAGCAGTCTAAAAAGACATATGAGAACACATACTGGTTATAAGTCATATTCATGTATGATTTGTAATTACAAAGCATCTGAAAAGCGTAATTTAGAGAACCATATAAGAACACATACTGGTGTTAAACCATTTTCATGTACGGTTTGTAATTACAAAGCATCCGAAATGGGCAGTCTAAAAATACATATAAGAACACATACTGGTGAGAAACCATATTCATGTACGGTTTGTAATTACAAAGCATCCCAAATCAGTAGTCTAGAAACACATATGAGAACACATACTGTTGATAAACCATATTCATGTACGGTTTGTAATTACAAAGCATCCGAAATGAGATGTCTAAAAAGACATATAGGAACACATACTGGTGATAAACTATATTCATGTACGGTTTGTAATTACAAAGCATACCAAATGAGCAGTCTAAAAAGACATATGAGATCACATACTGGTTATAGGCCATATTCATGTATGGTTTGTAATTACAAAGCATATGAAATGAGGAATTTAGAGAACCATATAAAAACGCATACCGGTGATAAACCATTTTCATGTATGGTTTGTGATTTTAAAACAGCTGTAAAGCGCAATCTGAAAATGCATATGACAACACACACGGGAGATAAGCCATATTCATGTACGTTTTGTAATTACAAATCATCCCAAATGAGCAGTCTAAAAAGACATATGAGAATACATACTGGTGATAAACCATATTCATGTACGGTTTGTAATTACAAAGCATCCGAAATGAGCAGTCTAAAAATACATATGAGAATACATACTGGTGATAAACCATATTCATGTACGATTTGTAATTACAAAGGATCCCAAATGAGCAGTCTAAAAATACATATGAGAACACATACTGGTGATAAACCATATTCATGTACGATTTGTAATTACAAAGCATACCAAATGAGCAGTCTAAAGAGACATATGAAAACACATACTGGTTATAGGCCATATTCATGTATGGTTTGCAATTACAAAGCATCTGAAATGTGGAATTTAGAGAAACATATAAAAACACATACTGGTGATAAACCATTTTCATGTATGGTTTGTGATTTCAAAACATCTGTAAAGCACAATCTGAAAATGCATATCACAACACACACCGGAGATAAGCCATATTCATGTACGGTTTGTAATTACAAATCATCCCAAATGAGCAGTCTAAAAAGACATACGAGAACACATACTGGTGATAAACCATATTCATGTACGGTTTGTAATTATAAAGCATCCCAAATGAGCAGTTTAAAAATACATATGAGAACACATACTGGTTATAAGTCATATTCATCAAGCATCTGAAATGAGGAATTTACAGTATCATATAGGAACACATACTGGTGATTAACCATTTTCGTGTATGGTTTGTGATTTTAAAACATCTGTAAAGGACAAAGTTAAAATGCATATGAGAACACACCGGTGACAGACCATTTTTATGTATGATTTGCAATTTTAAAGCATCGGATATGAGCAGTCTAAAACATCATATGAGAACACATACAGGTAAATAACCATTTTCATGTACACTTTGTAATTACAAAGCGTCTCAAATGAACAGTATAGAAAGACATATGAGAACACAGACCGGTTATAAACCATATTGATGTGTGATTTGTAATTATAAAGCATCTCAAATCGGCAGTCTAAGAAGCTATATGAGAAAACATACCGTGGATAAACCATTTACATTTATGGTTTGTAATTAAAAAGCATCTCAAATGAGCACCCTAAGAAGACATACAGGAACACATACTGGTGATAAACCATTTTTGTGTATGATTTCTGATTTCAAAACATCTCGGAGAGTCAGATTAACAGCACATATGAGTACACATACAAGTGTTTAATCGTATGCATGTACGGCTGGTAATTAAGAAGCATCTCCGTTAGACAATTTAAAAACGCAAATGAGGACGCCTACTGGTGATCAATCATTTCATCTATTCTTGTGGTTTCATAACATTTCAGAAGGTAAAGTTAAAAAGAGGTGCGATGCGATGCCAATGTAGCAAATTCCATTTTTTTTTTATAATACAGGGAGCCTTAGTTTTATGTCATTAAATTTAGTAGGTGATAGAGATTGATTAGCTAAACAAAAAACCTATAAGGCTTTTTACTCTTGGGCCGTTTTTTAAATGTCCGACTTAAGTCAGTTTACGTAATAGTTTTAGGACTGCTGTTTTGTCATATGCTTTTAAGAAATACTTACGTATACAATTAGATGTCTTTCAAAACCTCATGGGCTGTTGCGCAGAACACCAATTTAAGTTATTTACGTTAAAGTGCAGCCTAAAAACATTGACAACTCAGCTATCGTTTTTTCATTTTTCTGTCATTGATTTGCGTATTAAGATTAGGTGTTCATGATTATTGTTTTCGATTATTATTTATGGGATTTCAGCGTTGATTCAACTTTAACCGGTTTTTTCAAAACTACGCAACTCAGTCTAGTTTTTTATTTGTGGGTATAATGAAGTTTCAATTCAATTAGAAGAATAATGTTTTGTTTTACAGATTAGTTTGTTATTTCTGAGGTTTTAATTTTACAATGAGTAACCGCAAGAAAACAGTTCATAGTCAAGGAAGAAAAAATATTTATAGTGCGTATAAGTTTATGAGAGAAGAAAAGAATGGAATGCCTATGAATAGTTTACAAGAACAAGTAGCAACAGCAACCGGGGTTGGACTAAACGCAGTCGAACGATTTATTTCAGAAACGAAGAGCAAACCGGAGGGTGGCAAATTTGTATCATCAAGCAAGAAAATTCCTAAATCTAATATGGGTCAATTTGAGGATTGTGGTAGTAATTTTATGATTTTTTAGATTAAATTTCTATGAAGTATGCGTTCTTAAAAAATAATAAGAGGACAGTATTTGGGCTGCCAAGAGTTTTAAAAAATTTAGCCTGTCTATTTCTATCCACACATGCACGTAAACATGACACACGAAAAGAACAATAAACAATATACCGAAAAAGTTACAGGTTCCACGTACACACATTGTAGATTTATAATTTATATTATGTTGATAAATTACTGGTTATGCAATCCACATAGCATAGCAGTTGAGTTAATTCAGAATACGCATTCGGAAATTCAATGTTTTTAAATTTTACTTATATTGTATTGTTCTTTCTTTTTATACGATACCTCTCACTTTCTTTATTGCGCATCTTACAGCCCATGCGATTTTGAAAGACCTATACAATTAAGTCCCAACACTGCAATTAAATGTATTACCTAAGCACGTAGGTGAAACACAGAACACTTACACGCAGTTACATCTAAGCCCGGTTACGAGTTATGTAATGAAAAAGTACATTTAACTTAAAGTAGGATATCGTATTCGGCATAAACGCTGAGTTGCTGTAAACGCATCAGGAATGTCAGGAAGAAAATACAGTCGAGCACATCAGCATTATGGAATATTATTTTTTGTTGTGATTATTATCCAAACATTTTAGAAATAAATTTAAACTCTCTTCAGTAGCAGCTAAAGTACATTGAGATATTTCGTTTGGCAGCGAAAACCGCATACACACATAAACCGCTAAAATAAAAAATTTCATAAAAATACAGTGTATTATTCATTAACAAATACATGGAGACATGTAATACACGAATGCTAAATGTGTGATACTAAAAATTACCATTAAAATTAAACGCGGGGCGAGAAAGATTTTGGTCCTTGGAAGCGTCTTTTTAGAAAGCTCTATTCAAGAAATACAAACACCAATATTAATTCAATTACTTCAACCTACCCCAACCTTGTTTTTTTCACAAACAATTTGAACACATTTTTTAAGCACAATAAACTGAATTCAGTAATACAAGTTACTATCTTCAGTAATTAATAATTAATTGTCAATAGCTTAAACTCTTACAATGTGAAAATTATGAGATTCGAAGACTAACTGACTAGAAGAGCTTCCTACATTTAACATGAAACCTCTGTTCTCAGATCGTTCTTGTGGGAAACTGCAAAATCGTTTTTTATTCTGTTTCTTTTCTTTATTATTGTTTTTATTGTGTTTATTATAAATAAGTTTATTTGGTAGCAGTTCAATGTTCCTTATAGTATTGTATCAACTTGTGCTTGTGTTACAAAGTGATTGTCTCCTATTCTACACTTAGTATGAACTCGGTCGACGCTTTTTACATTTATTAATACAATGTATCATTCTATTTCTATAAAATAATTATTACATTTAATTTTTAATACATATTAGTATAGGGGATATTACGATGGCATACAAGGGCCAGGAGGAGAAAAATATTAACATGTCGAGATTAAACTCGACACGTCGTGTTTAAACTCGACATGACGAGATTAAACTCGACGTGTCGAGTTTAATCTCGACATGTCGAGTTTATACTCGACGTGTCGAGTTTAAACTAAACATGTCGAGATTAAACTCGACATGTTGAGATTAAACTCGACTTGTCGAGATTAAACTCGACGTGTCGAGTTTAATCTCGCTTTGTCAGCTTTTAGTTCAACAATTCTTAGTTACATTCAGAAGACATTTAGTTGTTTAAACATCTCCTCGAGTGCAGCAAAAATAAAAAGTTGTTCAAGGTCGATTATTTAATGAGTACTGTAGTTGCATATACAATACTCATTATTATTTGTCAGTTTGAATTAGGCATGGAATTCACATTGGAACGGTTTCTAAGGGAAAATTGAGTTGAAAGTACAATAATAAACGACATGAAAAAAGAAAAGGTATGTATTACTTTGTATGAGTATTAGTAAGTAGAAATGAAACATTAGCCAAAGAAAGCTTATTTGGGTATCAAATCTTATTTTATTATAGCTAATTTCGCTTATTTAAGGATGTTTAGGTGGTGCAATCTAATGAAAACTGACCTTAGTTAGAGATATTTGTTATTGTAGGGAATGCGTTAAATAAGCTCAGGGTAGTGTCCATTAAAGTACCTTGTAAATCAACTAAATCTCACAAAGTAAAGATATCGTTTAATTGCAAATGTTTGTATTTTAAGCAATTATTATAATGTGAAACTATAGTTATTTTGTTTTGGTTTGTATCATCTAAGGAATTTGCAAAAAAGACCTAATTGTGTTTGACGTGCTAAAATAATATATTTGTAAACGATTAAGTCAGGATTTTCAAATATTTTTGCCTTATCATTTAAATGTGTCTAGTTGCAAATACTTAAATAGATCATATCATTACGCATTTACAAAGTGCTTATATTCAGTCTCCACATACCTTGATAAGTTTTTTACTTCTTTTTGTAAGTTCACAAAACCGTCTTGTATTTATGACCACGTTGAATACATCAAGGTTGAACAATTGCATTGAACACTGTTAAGATATTAAACTTATATACATTCATTTATACATGCACTGTACATTTCATACTTCAAGTAACTCGGCTTCAAAATGTGGATCAAGGAGTCATTAGAAATAATAGAGAGAAATGTCAAAGGTTTTTCAAAAATATAAAAATGTTGTAATTAATCTCCATTCATTACACCAATGCAAAGCTTGTGCAGTTTCTTTTATACAATGAACTTTAGTGTCATAAACAAATGGTTATTACACTAACAATTATGGTCCTTATTGTCGTCGGATACAGGTCAATTTAGCAACCAACAGCAGTGTTCAAGATAGAAAAAACCAACTCATACTTACAAGAATTCAACTTGCACATTTGCCATTCAGGAAAAGGCGAAGCATATTTCTATCTGTGAGTTTGGTCCAATTACTAATACACTCTTTTCACTGCACATTGATCTCACATTTTAATACTACATTTCAATATTTCTTCTACAGTATTTAATAGCGTTTAAAAGATAAAATTACATTTTATTCATTATAGCATTAAGTTATATGGATATTACAATAAAGTTGCATACATTAAGAGTACGAAATACGATATCACATTCAGATATTTTGCAGATTTCGTACTAGATTCATTCATACAGCAGAAGCTTTGCGATTTCATTTTTTATTTCATTTCAATACAGTATTTGTACATTATAAAATGACAGAATTAGCAGCATTAGTGTCAAAACGAGGCACGCTTAAAGCTCAACTTACTAGGTTTAGTAAGGTGGTGCAATCCTTTGATATTAAGCAAATGAGTGTTATTGAATTACGAAAACGGTTGCACAAAATAGAGCAGTTGTGTTTTTCAGTTTTTGATGATATTCAGACGCAAATTTAGCTTCTGGATTCCGATCAAGAAAAAGAGTGTATCTTGTTTAAAGATAAGTATTTCGAAATTGTTTCACAAGCAGAGGTGCGATTCTGCAGGAACTGCAAGTACAAGTAGTCCGCCGGAATCATTAGCATTGTCTCAAGCACAAAGTACAAGTAATATAAAGCTTCCAACGATTCGGTTACTGCATTTTTCATCTGGTCACGAAAACTGGATTGAGTTCTGCGATACCTTTGATTCATTAATCAATAAAAATCCTCAAATAGATCCTATTCAGCGTTTCCACTATCTTAAATCGGCCATCAATGGGGAAACACGGCGTATCATAGAATCTTTACTAATTTCCAGCTCAAATTATAGTATCGCGTGGGAGCTACTCAACAGTAGATATGGCAACAAACGAATACTTATTCACAACCACATAAGGGCATTGTTCAACCTACAAAGGGTAAGTAAAGAATCTTCATCTCAGTTGCGTAATCTCGTAGACAGCATTAACAAAAACTTACGATCTCTTGAAACACTTGGGCAATCAACAAGAGATTGGGATCCCTTATTAATATTTATGGTATTAAACAAGTTAGACTCAGTAACATCTCGCGATTGGGAGGGAGAAACATATAAATCCACAAATTCGCCAACACTAGAACAGTTTCTCAATTTTTTGAAAAATAAGGCAGACCTACTCAAAGCGACTGAGTTAAACACTAGTGGTGCAGGTGAATTTAAACTACATTCACCAGGTAAAGTTCAAGCTAACAAAGCAGGTCATCAAAGGACATTTGTGACTGCTAAGGAAGCCTATTCATATTGCAAACAAACGCATAAAATTTACAATTGCCCTAAATTTCAAAATTCACCGATTCATTCACGTATTGAACATGTTCAAAATGCACATTTATGCATGAATTGTCTAAATTCGGGACATTCACTAAATGATTGCAGATTTGGGTCATGTAAAAAGTGTCCACAGAGACACAACACATTGATTGATTCAGAAGTCGACGTGGAAAACAAAGAAAATGCGTCTGTTGTACTTTCAAACTACACAAATTCAAGGAATCTAACTTTGTTATCGACTGCAGTAATAAAGATCTTTGATAATCAAGGTAGAACTCATGATTGCAGAGTACTACTCGACAGTGCATCAGAATCTAGTTTCATTACACAAACACTGTGCGACTTATTAGGTCTACAGAAAACCACCTACAATATTTCAATTGTAGGTATAGGTCAAGTATCTTCTTGCGTTTGGTACAAATGCGATATTCAAATAAAATCGCCGCATAACGATTTCACATCAAAACTTTTATGCTTGGTCATTCCAAATATTTGTGAGCGCATGCCCACTCAAAATATTAATACATCTTTGTTAAGCATTCCAAAAAATATTAGGCTTGCTGATCCATCTTTTCATACTGCGTCTTCTATCGACTTACTGATTGGAGTTGATTTGTTTTGGTCGTTGCTTTGCGTCGGACAAATCAAGCTTGGCCAGGGGGTTGCCAATTCTTCAAAAAACTACGTTGGGGTGGATCATTTCGGGTCCTATTCATAATGTTTCACGTAACTCTGAGCGTTCTCACTGCAATTTCGCTAGGCAGATGAACGTTCAGGATCAACTTGCTCGGTTTTGGGAGGTCGAATAAATAGAAACCTCCAAAAATTATATTTCCAAAGAGGAAGCAGATTTCGAGAATCATTTTGTTTCTACTTTCAAGAGGCATGGTGATGGAAGATTTATGGTTACTATTTCATTTAAGGAATCCGTAAACTTATTAGGTGATTCCGAGCAAATAGCTAAAAAACGTTTTTACAATCTTGAACGCAAACTTCAAGCAAATTGAGAATTGCGTGACAGATACTTCCAATTCATGGATGAATATCGGGTTTTGAATCACATGTCTCAAGTGACAGACTCTAGTTCAGTCTCTAATGTCACATATTTTATTCATCATGGGGTATTAAAGGAAGACAGTCTAACCACAAAACTCAGAGTCGTATTTGATGGTTCTTGTCCAACAAGCAGTGGGGTATCCTTAAATCAAATTCAGATGGCAGGTGCTACCATACAAAACAATCTTTTTTCAATTCTCTTACGTTTCAGACAATTTTCTTACGTCGTATCCTCAGACATTGAGAAAATGTATAGATGCATATGGATTATTTCAGAACAAAGATTCTTGCAACAAATCTTGTGGCGAAAGGATCCTAAAGGTCCGCTAGAGGTTTACCAATTGAATACAATAACATATGGTACTACGAGTGCTTCATTTCTTGCAATAAGATGTCTGCATCAATTATCCATTGAAAATGTTGAGTCATTTCCATCAGCTTCTCATGCAATCGCTAATTCATTCTACGTAGACGATTTCTTGCATGGTTCAGACTCATTACAGGAACTTACACAAACGTGTGTAGAAGTTTCAGATATTCTGCACCAAGCAGGTTTTAATCTACGCAAGTGGGTATCCAATACGGCTTCAAATCTTAAGGATATTAAACCTACATTTAAAAATTTTGATTCGCCTATTAATATATTGCAATTTGGAATTTCTGAAAAGTCTAAGACGTTAGGTATCTTTTGGTCTCCAACAACAGATATTTTGACTTACAAAATATTAGCTCCGAATACTTCAAATCGAAGCACTAAGAGATCAATTTTAGCAGGTGTTTCACAAATATATGATCCATTAGGTCCTTTACCAGCCTGCATTATAGTTGTCAAAATTATGCTTCAAAAATTATGGTTTGAAAAAATCGATTGGGACGAAGCAGTATCAATTGATCTTCATACTAAATGGGTTTCCTTCATACGGGAAATACTTCATTTAAATCACATTCAAATTCCAAGACATGTCAGATACAAAAACAGCATTCGTACGGAATTGCATTGTTTCTGTGATGCATCTCAAGATGCATACGCAGGATGTATTTACATTAAGAGCACAAATGAACAGGGCGATTCACAAGTTAATTTATTATGCGCAAAGGCTAGGGTTTCTCCATTGAAACTTTTAACCATTCCAAAGCTTGAGCTTCAAGGAGCGCTAATCGTATCGCGACTAGCTAACGAGGTACAGAAATCTCTTACAATTAATTTTGATGAGATAGTTTATTGGAGCGATTCAACTATAGTACTTGGTTGGCTATGCACTCCTTTAAATCTTCTCAAAACATTCGTTGCAAATCGCGTATGTGAAATACAAACCAACACCGACATATCAAAATGGCGTCATGTTCGTTCCTACGACAATCCAGCTGACTTAGCAAGTCGTGGAATAAATTCAACTTCATTGATTTCCTGTTATCTGTGGTGGCATGGGCCCAATTGGCTCGTCAAAGATTCGCACGAGTGGTCAATATCAAGCATTTCGAGTACTCAGGATCTACCAGAATTGAAATGCGCAAAGGTTTCATTATTCGTACAGCATGAATTTTATTTTCCATTTGACCGTTTTTCCAATTCTAATAGATTAATTCGTTGCGTGGCATATTGCCTTCGTTTTATAAGCATTTTAAGAACAAAGGGTTCTTCTAATAATACAGAATGTCTTCATACTGAAAAAATTGACAAGGCCACCAACACAGTGGTTAAGATGGTGCAACAAGATTGTTTCAGTTGCGAGTACAAATTGCTGTCTCAAGGGAAATGCTTGCAACCTAAGAGCCAATTATTAAGTTTCAGTCCATTCGTAACAAATGATGGTATCATTAGGGTGGGCGGAAGACTCAGGCATTCACAGTTTGACTTCGATAAACAGATCCTATATTGCTTCCTAAAAATCACCATTTCACTAAATTATTGCTTCGAAATGAGCATAAGAAATTATATCATGCTGGTCCACAGCAAGTATTAGCTTCAATTATGAATATTTTTTGGCCTATTGGTGGAAAAAGTACAGCCAAACAAATAGTACGTGAATGCGTTACATGTTTTCGGGCTAAACCTATCAGTCATGCTCCATTGATGGGTGATCTTCCCTCTGCAAGGGTTACTCCTTCACCTCCATTTTACGTAACAGGGGTCGATTATGCAGGTCCGTTTGTTTTACAAGATAAAAGAGGTCGTGGTAGTAAAACGTTAAAGGGATACATTTCATTCTTTATATGTTTCAGTACTAAAGCCATCCATTTAGAGCTTGTAACGGAGTTATCCACAGAGTGTTTCATAGCAGCTCTGCGCAGAATTATATCTCGTAGAGGCAAACCACTACGCATACTTTCCGATAACGGGTCTAACTTCACGGGTGCAAAAAATGAACTAAATAACTTAGGTCAGTTCTAGCAGGATTACAGCAGTAAAATTATTGATTACAATGTACTACAAGGCATAACTTGGGATTTCATACCACCTTATTCACCTCACTTCGGAGGTCTTTGGGAATCAGGGGTGAAATCAGCAAAGTTTCATTTAAATAGAGTTTTGGGTAAAGCGCAATTAGTCTATGAAGATTTTTTAACAATTTTAGTTCAGGTAGAAGGAATTTTGAATTCGAGGCCGCTATCATCACTTTCCACAAATCCAAATGACTTTCACCGTTAACACCCGGACATTTTATCATCGGTCGCTCTATTAATTCAATAGCTGATCAAAACTTACAAGACATAAACGAAAACCGCCTTTCAAAATATCAACAAATACAACAACTAACACAAAACTTTTGGACACGTTGGTCCTCTAAATATATTTGCGAGCTTCAAACCCGTTTGAAGTGGAAAACCAACCAAAACAACTTACAAGTTGGAGGTTTAGTTTTAATCAAAGAACGTGGCTTACCTCCTTTATGCTGGGCGCTAGGCAGAGTCCAAATACTTCATCCTGGAGCTGACGACGTGGAAAGAGTTGCATCGGTGAAGACAGCAAAGGGAACAATTCGACGAGCCATCACCAACTTACGCCCCCTTCCTAGTGCGTGACATGTACATTATAGTTGTGCTTAATATGATGACTCTATGGTTTTTGGTTTCAAGTTTATTTATATAATTGTTTTATTGTTTGCATACGTCTGCAGAAGTTACATTCATGACTTATTCACTGTTCGTTAACATTTATTGAAAGTTCGTCCTTTCAAGGTGGGGTGTATGTTAAGATTTATTAAACATATATACATTCATTTATACATGCACTCTACATTTCATACTTCAAGTAACTCGGCTCCAAAATGTGGATAAAGGAGTCATTAGAAATAATAGAAAAATGTCAAAGTTTTTTCAAAAATATAAAAATGTTGTAATTAATCTCCATTCATTACATCAATGCAAAGCTTGTGCAGTTTCTTTTATACAATGAACTTTAGTGTCATAAACAAATGGTTATTACATTAACAAACATTGCTTCCAAACATCCTTAAAATTAGCCTACTTTATTTTGATATAATATAAACATAGTTAACATGTAAAAAAATTTTAGCCAAACATAAAAAGTATTTCAAAATTAAAAGTTGATGATTTGAAGTCTTTCGGACTAAAACTTGGAGATGAATACGCCACGATTACGTTTTGGAAAAATAAAGGAGAGTCTAAAGGAAGTTTAATGGAAAGATTAAAACAGAAACTCGTCGAAAAGGATAATACCGAAAAACATGAGTCATTTGCAGTAAGCCATATTAAAAGACGAAGAGATCTTTTTCACACAAGAAGGGTAGAGTTTGGATGGATTGTTGATGGTATCCACCTTAGAAAAAACGATGGCGGAGGAACTCGAATGTCAACAGTTTGAAAGTCTTGGAAAAAGAATGATCTTTTGCAACATGCAATGAAACGATTTTTTCCTAACGAAACTTCCCACTTAGGCCCTATAAGTGAATTTATAAATATTGTACTTTTAGACTATCGGAGACAACCTGTTATTAATACCTTAACTGTTCAAGAGATTTTTGAGAAAACTCAAATGCGTTTACGTTTTTATTTAAATCTGGAAAGCAAAAAAAAGTCTACACGAGAATCATTGAGAATAAAAGAATACGAAGCTACAGTAATAGATAATGACTTAAGTGTCAACAATCCACAAGTCATATCTAATAATGATGACCATTCGGCCGATTATAATTTAGATGATTCTCTAAACAGTGCAACATGGTTATCGAATTTAGCAAACGATAGCTTACTAACTACTTTAAATGGCTCTTCTGCTACTCCAACTACTTTAAGCAATGATGAAATTGCCTTAAATTATTTAAGCGAAAAAGACTTTAAGATAGAAGATTATATAAAAGTTGATATTCTGGTAGTCGATCTAAGCGACCCGAAAGTTTTACTTAACGACTTTATTCTGAATAAAGTTTCAGATCGTATAACCATCTTTAATGTATCAAGTTGTGATGTTTTTTCGGCAGCTTGTGGGGCAATGGGAAGCCCTTCGTTTTCACCGTTGGCTAAACCTTCTATAAAATGTGTGCAGGAAGCTGGGATTGATAATGGAGGTTTACGAAGAGAGTTTTTCCGATTCGCGTTGAAAAAAGTAAAGGAAAGCTATTTATTCACAGGTATTACTCATTTCTTAAATCGGCAACGAAAAACATATTTTACTGTTTTAAGTACGTATTTGTCGAAAAAAAAATTTTTTTTAGGAGACGATATAACAAAAGATATTGATTTAGGAATCGACGATTTGTCAGAGAATTTATATTATTATGCAGGGATGTTGATCGGGATGTCACTAATTCATGGAGGTCCGACTCCCGCGTTTTTTTCTGGACGGTTTTTTAACATGTTTGTTGATCAAAAAATTGAAAATGTTACATCGAACGAAATACGCAACGAAGATATTAAACAAACATTACAGGTTATTGCAGATTGCAAGAACATTGATGAATTGAACACAATTTTAAGTGAAGAACGTAATTTTCTGGTAGCTGCAGGTTGTCCGTTGTACGTAAATTGTTTCGAAAAAAAGAAAAGCATTTATGAAGGTAAATGCAAAACTTTGTTTTAGCTTGTTAATAATTACAACTGTTTTAGGGTTTTGAATTTTATACAGTAGACCGATATAAGCCAGCAATAGATCAATTTATTGACGGTTTTAAGAAAACTGAATTGTACGATGTGATTAAAACAAACTCAGCACCATTTAAAAATTATTTTTGTCAAGATGATAATAAAAAATACCCGTATCTGTAATTAGTTATTTACTTAGTTATACCTTTGGTGAAAACAACGCTAGAAGATTACAAGAAAATGCAATTGCATTTTTCAAACATTTTCTACAAGATGCAGAAGGTATCGCTTTTCTTATTAAATATCATTTATCAATTAAAAAAGTTATAGCCTTTCTTATTATAATGGGATTTTATTTTACGAGAATTTCCAGTAAGCGAATATAGCCCACGGCAAGTTCTGATGGAAAATGGCCCGAAGTTGAGGAAATCTCAAAGGCAAAGCGGCTAGTCGAACTATATGCTCTGGGTGGAACATGAGCTGTGAGTCGGGGTTGGATTGCGACCAAAAATATGAAGAATAAAGCGCCACCGAATTTTTCTATACGAAGAAGACTTACTTAAGTCCCTTGTACAAGGCAAATGCGGAAACCTTTATTCAATTACCGCTATACAATTTATTATTGACAACATAATCCCTAAAATTTCTTACCTTATGGCTCGACTTTGACCTTTATACTTCACTGCTACACCTGTGAACAGATTAAACAAAGAATAGGACTGTTTGTGCATTTATACTCAAAATTTTTTAAATTCAATTTGAATCAACTTTCATTCATTCTAATTAAAAAAAATAGTCTTGATCAAAATAAAAATCTATTCCTCTTGTATTCAGTTAACGTGCTTTTTACAAAACATCTTTTCAGTTTTTATATAATTTAAATTAATTTAATTCATGAATTTACAAAGGCACTGGATATAATAAGTACCATCCAGTTTAAAATGTGGTCATTTCTATAAGAAATATCTAGCCAAATTTTATTTAAAAATGATTAAGCCTGAAGTTGCTTTCTGAACAATTACTTACAAATAACAATATCGGTTGGTTTGAGTAGATCTACCATAATCTCACAATAAATTATTCCAGTCAGCTATTACTGAAATAGTAAACATAGAAGTTTAATTTCTAATTTTTCTTAAATAGGAGAATTTACTTTCTCTATCACATAATGACATCTTCCGTAATTTCAGTGTATTAATAAAAGATTTAGAAATGAAAAATTTACAGGTTCCTGCTGCTTAATATTGAAAAATATATATAGTCTGTCCTTGACCTATTTGAAGTTCAAATAACTTGATCAAACAAAAAATTATCTATCTACTATATCCATAATTCAGCTAACATACGAAAACAAATTTCTACATACCAGATGTTCATCTGACAGATAAATACCTGCTAGACGTCTTGCATCAGCATTTAAATAAAGGAATCTCCAATTCAGTACAAGTAAATTTGCTGCTTACTGAAGCTCCAAACTACATCACGGCATGCATTTTTAAATAATTGATACCCGTCAGATCCACACTCGACCACAGCGTAAATTCTTATATTTTCTTCTTGTGCATTTATTAAAATTACGTTAAACCAAACTTCTGTTAACTAAAGGTTGCATGTTTTTTCAAAGCTAAACATCATTTCCAATTTTCATATCATTAACAAATTGCATATTAATTAAGGTTGCTTTACGTAAAAATTAAAGTTACGAATATTATTTCCAAGTTAAATATTATATCAAAAGTTGAATACTATATCCAATGTTGCACTGAAAATCTTTACTTAATATGGTTACAGGATCAATAATACTTACTGTTAACCACGGCCCTTCAACCAAAATAATTTCTCGTCATCTACGAGCTATGTTCCAGCAAGTGGACAACACAAAATGCGCTTCGGAGATGACATTCTCTCCTAAAACAACTTAAATCGCACGTGCTTCCAACACCTAGATATTTCAAACGCCATTGTCCTCGGGTTCAAGGAACAATTCGACTTGTTTTCACCACAGCTATATTGGAAGTGCTCATGTCAAGCGAGTTACCGCCCGGCAACAAGATTACCTTACAATTGTCTAACAGGGGAAGCTCTAGGAATGACACTAAATGAAAAGTTTATTTTTGTCACCGTATAAATTAAAATTTTAAATTGAATTGAAAGCTAATATTTTATTGGACAATAGGTAATATTTATTTAGTGGATTGTTTAGCATTATTATGCATTATATTGTTTTTTATTAAATAAATAGATTAATTATATGTACACATCTTGATAGAAAATAAAATCGTTACAAAGTATCAACAACCGATTATTTAACAGACATTTAATTTTTAGAAAATTTGTCAGCCTGCACTTTAGAAGATATATTTACATTCATAACAGGATTAGATAGTCTTCCGCAATTGGGATTTGAGGGCAATGGTAAGATTAACGTGGAATTTCTACTAAATGATGAAAATTTACGATATCCAACCGTGCTCCCTAACATTGCATATTCCCATTTGTCATACCAAGAACAAAGATTTTAAAACTCAATTTGAGTTTGGTTTATTGAATGCACCAACATTTGAATTAGAGTAGTATGATTGGCGTATTCTATATCTAAAGAATTTAGGAAATAGCAGTATTATTATCTATTTCCTTTAAGTTTGTACACTTTATTTCTTATTTTAATTATGTATTTTTATTTTTATTATTAAATATGCATACGTTAATAAAGAACCACGTTCAATGAATATATTTCTTGTATGTTACTTCGGTTTACTCGTGATATTTATTATACAATTTGTATACAATATACACGCAAATATTTTCGTTCTTATGTAATTAAATTTCATAGTCCTTACTGTATTGGCGGTCATTTGCGAATTTTTATTAGGATTTTCGACAACTTTTCAAATTGAAATGGATACTTATTTATCGCCCTGTAGAATTCTGTTAGTATATTTTTGATATCGCATTAAAAATGGATTCGGTTATAAACAACGTTTGCTTTCTGAAATGATATGCTCGAATTATTTAAAACTATTACCACATGTTTTATATAATAATGTGTTTTCCACAATTATGGTTAGCGGTTCGATTCAATTCGAATTTCCCGGCTTCTTTATATATATAAAGACAAGTTATTTGCAGTCCGCAATAAGAAAATTGATATAAAGTAAGATGTATCTGTAAACAAACTCTTATGAAAATAATAAGAGCCATTGACAAATACAAATCAGGCTGGTAGTTATATAGCCATTAACAAAACATTAGCTTTATTACTTCACAGGTCGTACCTTCTGAACAGCGAGGAAAGATAACGAGCATCGCGGAGCCGGTCAGGGATTGTAGAAATGTACGGTAAAGAATATGCGTCTTTTTGGGTGACGTGGTTGACCTTCCGAAAATCAATGCAGAACCGATAGAAACCGTCTCTCTTCTTAACTAAGACAATGGAGCTGGACCATAGACTAGTAGAAATAATATAAAAAAGTCGCTACAGAATTATGTAAGGTTACCTGATGCTAAATAACTAGTTTCGATTACAATGACCTCCACGATATATTATCAATACAGAACGATCTAAGCGGAGTGTGATAAAACTAAAATGCGCCAACAGAAGATCCTTAGCGATTGCACAAACACTACGAAAGTCGTTACAAAAAATTCTTCTTATGCGGTCAAATTACGAGCGTCTCACGGTAGAAATAACGCGGCTGTAATGACAGTTGTAAACATATTGAGGGTACGTAATTTTTTTGTTTACATATAGTGAATGAGATCTATGAAAATTACCTATTAATTTTGTTTATCGTGTTATTTGTAAACGAGGAGTAAAAATGAATACTTGCAAAGATTGTGGTTTTGAGTTTACACAAAAGAAGAATTTGTATGCCCATTTAAGAAAAATTTATAATTTTGAATATAGGAAACCAGTTACTTTAACTAGTAAATTTTTGTGTGATACATGTGGCAAATCCTTGACCAGTAAAGCAACTTTACGTCTTCATTGCAGAACTGTTCATAAAAGTATTCCAATAATTCTCAACTCGTCAAGAATCAAGTGCTTTTATGAAAATTGTACAACACATCTAAAGGGATATAAAATATTTTCATAATAAATATGCAAATCGTCCAACATCTTGGGCATATTGCTATCGATTGGGTTTAGGAATAAACACTAACATGTATCTTGAATCGATGCACAAAGTTTTGAAGTATGTGTATTTGGAAGGTCGGAAAGTAAAACGTTTGGACAAAAGCATTAATGCAGTAATGAAAATTGCTCGAGATAGCTTGCTTAAACGTATAATTAAACTTGCAAAGAATACTTCCAATGACAAAATTAATAGAATTAAACAAAGTCATAAAGCAAGTCTAACAATTACATCAGATTTTATTAGACGTCTTGAAAATGATAAGGAATTTTTAGTTACGTCGTCCACTTGTGCTTTTCAACAGTATCAAGTTACTAGAGTAGATGAGGCCTGTGAAGGTTCATGCCTAAGTTGTACAAAGTGCAGCATATGTGTTCATACATTTCAATGCACCTGTATTGACAACATGATAAAGCTTAACATTTGCAAACACGTACATGCTTGTGCGATGCAGTTTTACAAATCGAATCTTGACACCTTTGCATATTAGTAACGTTAATGAACCTTTCAGCAGTAATATTTTACATGAAGCAAAATCTTCAAAAAATGATATTATTAAAAAAAAAGAGCCGAGCTAATAATAGGTCTATGTGAGAATGTTTCGTTAACTGACGACGTACATCTGGCTATAATGAGGCAATTTGATAAAATCATTGACACATTAAATAAAGCAAAATCTATTGATCTAAAAACTACAGAGCAGATTAATATTAATAAAAAAGTTGAACATCAGGTACGACTTTTTTCAACAAAGAAGAAATCAACAAAATAATGATCTTAAAAAGCCTACCCTAAAAGAAGAAATTTTTATTAGGGATGCTTTGGTTAATAACTCAAACATTAATGTTAATGTTCATACAAGATCTGATCATACATCACGTGATTTTATGTTAAGATAAGACAGTGTATTATCTCAGTAGAAAGTAGGTTTAATTAACACTAAAGCTTATAAGGTTAGATTTTGTTCTTCTTTCTCTTGTTTGGGAATAAAATCCGATGGTGAAACCACTCGCATAAATACATGTACAAATTACTGGAAATTATTACAATCCCAGCGATTTTGATGGGAAACCTACAAGTACGCGACTAATCTAATTTAATCCTCAGTTCTCACTTTGTTTTATCAGTGATACAAGCGCTGGTAAGTTATTGTAATTTCGTCAAATCTGTCGGATTGAGTGTTTTTATATTAACAGTGCAGTATTTTAGTTTTACTTTTAGTCGAAGTACCAAAATAATCTTAATTTTCTACCTTGTTTTTTTACATATTTTAGTTGATTGACAGTGCAAACAAAATTCTCTACAAAATAAAATTAGTTTCTTTCTTAATTAATTTAGGTATTTATTGAGAATGTATATGGGTACATAACGTGTTTACTTTTTAAAAAATAAAAATACAATTATTAAAACCTCAAGCCTCTATTACTATTATTAAACACATCTCACTCAAGTAATTAATAATTTACAAATCAAATTAAAGAAATCCCAGCAAAGTACCTTTAAATTGCATATTGACACAAGTACGAAAGATACCTAGAATAGCAACAAGTTAGTACAAAATACAAAGTTGTTTACATACAAGAGCTAACATATATAGATAACAATCGTGTAAAGTTAATTTCCTTCATTGCACTAAATTTAACTTCTTTTTTATCCAAAGTTGGTTGCTTATAGAAACTGGTCTCTTATATTCAAATCATGAAATTTTCTTAAGTGGCCATACAAAGTTTTATTTTACGTAAATTCAGAACCACAATCTAGGCAAATATTTATTTTTTACTTCTCCTATATAAATAAGGAAATAAACAATCAATTTAACATTAACACAGACCTCATCCAATTTATGTAAACAAAAAAATTACGTAACCTCAATCTGTTTACAACTGTCATTACAGCCGCGTTATTTCTACTACGAGACGCTCGTCACGCGCACGCTCAATAAACGGTAGCGCGTAGTTGTTAATATGCATATTACGACGTTTATGATTATTAAACCTGTAGCCAATCAACTTGTAGCATTGGCGGCGGAAATG
The DNA here is from genome assembly GCA_036346225.1 of Platerodrilus igneus. Taxonomy (NCBI): domain Eukaryota; kingdom Metazoa; phylum Arthropoda; class Insecta; order Coleoptera; family Lycidae; genus Platerodrilus; species Platerodrilus igneus. The sequence continues at coordinate 171,400 of JARFIW010001763.1, read as the reverse complement.
TTTAAAAACTAATAACATAAAATTAATACATTTAAGTATATTACAAACAATCATAAATTATAGAGCCAGTACTAAACATCTATTATAAAGAAATAGATAAACATACAGGAATTCATATTCTTCAGGAAAGTGACTACAAATAGACGACCATAAAGGACGTATATTTAACGTCACAAATATTGACTTCAATTAGACGTGCTTAAGTGGTTCGATGATGAGCTAGAAAAGTTTCTACTCATAATTGAACGTCATTATCACGACCGTGTGCAATCTGAGATGCGTTTCTTTTAAAGAAGTTCTAACAAACTAATTTTTTAAAATTTATTGCTACAGTCAAGCAAGCGGGCCAGAAAGAAAAGGACGAGAATCAGTGAAGGACGACTTACCCGAATTACTGCAACAAAAGGGGAAACAGAAAGAGAGAGAATGACACGCTAACCTTGTAGAAAATTGGGGGTCGGGGGTGTCAATCAAAACGACAGCAGTGTGTCAACAGTCCGACAGCAAGGTATAGAAATACAAAAATAAAATAAAGAAAATAATAATTAGGATATAAATAACATACGAACGAAAAAATATTATATTTATCCATATACAGATATGTATATCTACGATAGTTTACTTAACATATTTACTAGCACTATAGTACAGATGATGAGCTCGCTTCCCAGGAATCTATTTAACATTCGAAAGGGTAGAAAAGTGTGTGTAATAGCACCATCACCAAATATCTACACAACTAATATATCGGAGGGATACAGTTAGCTAAGTTATCCATCGTTATATATCAACAGTGTCTAAAGCACACGCTCATATAATTATCGTAATAGCTATATAATACAATTAAGCTAACCATAACGTAACCTAGCAAAGCGATCATTTGATACAAATTGACACTGTATTACTCTTTACATAATACAAATAAATAACATGTAATGTAAACTAGTAAATCAGTTGCTTTATAAAATTTTCTTGGACGTTATGTTTTAAACAGGTTTGGTAAGTGAGTCTAATATTTTCCCGCTTCAAAACATGGCGACTTCTCATATACATGTTTACGTGAAATATAGGTTTACAGTAAAAGTGTCGCTAGCCGTTTGCAAACTATCGAGTCTGCTATACGCAACCAATGTTTAAATATCATAAATATTAACAATACTCAGATACCTCAAAGTATCAGAATTCGATAATGTAGCTATAAAAAATAGCATGTTGAAAAATATGATTATCGACTAATAAAAATCGATTTTCTAACCTTTTATAGTATATCATAAATATAATTTTTAATTTGAATTATATAACTTCCAACTTCAGATTGAAGTTTAAATCGCTTGCCGTTTATATTACTATTAGCTAGGAATATAATATAGCGGTTACTATTAACGAGTTCACCAATTTAGAACATGTAATAATAAAAGTGTTTATTATTTACTATTCACAAGTTAATTAACAGTATATGCCTTATTTATAGATGTTTTCAGTTCAATTAACAATGAAGCACTATCCCCATAATGCTATTTACAAGCACTAATATCTTCTTAAATTAAAACCTTAACCATAAGTCTTCTTAACTACACTAAACACTACTATAATTTATTTAGTACCCTTATGTCTATTTATGTAAAGCTGGCGGTACAATATGCACGTTCACATAACACAAATTTATATTTACTATAGAACTTTCAAAACGTAATGACGAACTAACTGTACACGATACAATTTATGTACGACATTTGGATATAGACTGACGGATAGACTCATCACCGATCCTATATTTACTCTAAAATTAAATAGATGATTCATAGTCTGGTGTTTGCTCGAATGTTCGAGACTTCAGTAGAATACACTTCGCTGATGTAAGTTGCTTGTTTGACGGGTTGCCTAATAGTTCGTAACAATAATATAAGCAAGATTTTTGTCGTGAGACATGGCAATATTAAGTAAAATAGGTTTTCTGTCCCTGTACATTCTGGTCGTCTCAAAAACCTATTTTATATTCCGACATTTAAAATAGAATTAAGGCGCAATTCACCAATACCAAAAGTACTAGCAGCATATAACTTTAACAATAACAACAAACATTATCATTATTCTCAAATAATGAATATGAATTTAAAAATATATTGCAAAAATTAATCAGCCATTAATATTCACAACCACACATACACATACACACACACACACACATACATACACATACATTCGTATGCGCGCACACGCTATACATGCATACACAACAATAACTTAATATGCATTATAAGGTTATTCATATTGTTTTGTATTACATTATTTTAGAATGTATATCACATTAATTAATTTAGTGAAATATGTAATTAGGGCTTGCCCTTATATTTCAATTTCAATAAATAAGTAAATAATTGATGCACCAATTTAAATATCAACTAAAAGGGTTACTATTGTATACCATGGAATAAAATTTTTACCAAACAAAATAAAATCAGATAGCCTACAAATTTACAGCTGCAATTTACATAACAAGTTCTAATCCTAGCGATACTCTACCGAAACATCGGAATTAGAACAAAATTAGGGCACTGAAGTTTTGACAAACTAAGTTCCAGATCAGATATAGGAAACATCTTACCTTAAAATTTCTTTTGGCGAAGAGGTTCGGCAAACAAAAATTAAACAAACTATTTTTAAAAGCAGTGGTATAACACATAATTTATTAAACAAGTTTTCCACAATAACTAATTAGTATAATGGCTAATTACCACTTAATTTTTTGGTTAACAACTTTGGTGCACGCATACTAAACTGTTGAAGCAAATATAAGGTGCCCCTCAACTCATAAAAATTACAGCATTCTCCCCCAGAGAACGATGTACAAAACGGTAGAACGACTACCTTTCCATAGGATTCGACTAGATCGAAACAAAAAAAAAAACTGTATCTAGCAAGTATTTAAAAATGCAATTTAGGGTAGATACGCAAACCCTATCGGGAAGAATACAAAAAGAACCCGAGTGAAGAAGTTATAGCCATGTCACGTCGTATGACCGATTACATAAAGTTAAAGTCAAGTTCAGCTGCTGCTTCAAAACACAATGCTGATAATACACGTTCTTCTGCTAGTCCGAACCAGTCTCAAAACTTTGAGATCTGCCTTCATTCCATATAGAAATTTCGGAAAAAAGTATAATGTTATTTTTATTAAAAACCCTTGTAAAGTGGGTTGTGCAAAAAGCTGTATTTGTATTACATTTATTTTAGCTTTAGATCGTTAATGATCATTTATAACCATTGAAATAAATGATTGGAGACATTTACCTTATCAATCTCGCGTAAAAGATTTTGATGACATATCTGAGAGCTTACTTCCATAAATATATCACGAAAGTTTCTTGCTTTATAAGCTAAAGAATTTGCAGCTTCTTCTGAAGCATATTCAAAAATAATTTAATAATTAATACTTCTAATTAAGTAGCTAATATATTTCACTGTGTCAGAACATATTGTGTATTAAACAACAATATATTTATATAATATGCATTATGCAACCATTTCCACTTTTGTCTAAACACAAACGGCCACACTACTGGCGTTTTAGTTTATTCAAGCACCCACAGATGGCTCAGGTAGAATGACGTTTTACATTATCCATATGCTCTAATACATTTTTCGAAATCAATTAATTACTTCTTTTCGAACAGAGATAACAAAATGCGACGAGACAAAAGCAGTTATGTAACTACCCTAAATTTCCGGTAAGGATTAGTTAATTGGGAATCCTATTTCTGATTTATTCGAACGGACATGCATTATGTGTTCTAATCGACTATAAATAACAAAATTTTTTGAGAAATTACAAAAATAAATTTTTTTTCAAAATTTCAAGACAATCACAATAGTTTGTTTCTTTTAATTAAGCTGAAAATGTAATCTCTCAAGATTTCGACGACGAATGGAAAAATAATTTTATACTCAGCTTATAATTTATTTTAAATAGAACTGCTTTATTGTAGTAACTATTACGGTTTTAATTAAAGAAGTCCGCATTTTAGCAACCGTATTAGACACACTGTCAACTAAATTCTCATGCACATCATACATCTTTGTAAGGCGTTCGCATTACTTCCGATATAAATCATATAAGGAATGAAAAAAGCGTGTTAGTTTAATTCTTTTGTTTATAAAAATTTAGTTTAAATTAGGGTAGTTTAATCAAAACAATAAAATTATTTTTTTTAAAATAAATTGGGACACTTGATACAACGCCAAGATAACGCATTAGTCATGTAGTAGAATAGACGCTACAACAGTGAAAACCGCATAAACATATAAACCGCTAAAATAAAAGATTTCATAAAAATACAGTGTATTATGCATTAACAAATACATGGAGATATGTAATACGCGAATGCTAAATATGCGATACTAAAAATTACCATTAAAATAAAATGCGCGGCGAGAAAGATTTTGGGTACTTGGAAGTGTCTTTTTAAGAAGCTCTATTCCAGAAATACAACCATCAATATTAATTCAATTATTTCAATTACCAACACCCTTGTTTTATTCACAAACAACTTGAACACATATTCTTTAAGTACAATAATCTGAATTGAATTATTTCAAGTTACTATCTTCAGTAATTAATAATTAATTGTGAGTAGCTTAAACTCTTATAATGTGAAGGTTGTGAGATTCGAAGACTAACTGAATAAAAGAGCTTCCTACATTTAATATGAAGCCTCTGTTCTCAGATCGTTCTTGTGGGAAACTGCAAAATCGCTTTTTATTCTATTTCTTTCTAGGTAATTACAAATAAATCTGCTTGAAACAGTTCATTGTTTGTTATCTAATTCTATCAACTTGCGTCTGTGTTGCGAAGTAATTGTCTCCAATGCTATTCCTAGTGTGAACTACGTAAACGCTTCTTACCTTACATTCCATTAAAACAATGAATCATTCTAGTTCTATAAAATAATTATTACATTCATTTTTAAATACACATTAATATAAGGGATATGTAACTCCTCCTATTTTATTTACAAAATTATTACGACTATATAATGTAGTTAGCTTAAGATGATTGTCAATAACAAAATAATATTAGAACAGTCAGAGTGATAGTTACATGTAAAATATTATTAAATGTTATATTCAATTAATTCGTATTCTTTTGAGGAGTTCAGGTGTCAAGATAGGATACAACAAAAATTAAGGGTAGATTACTTAATTTTTAAAATTGATTGCGCTAAGAAATCAACTGTTGCTGCTTTAATCTTATTTCTAGTGTACATTTTGAGTACTGAGTACACAACTATTAACAGTATTAAATTTATCAATACAATTGTCCAGACACTAATATTATCATAGTGCAACTTTAGCACTTTTAAAGTGCTTAAATATTCTTTGTAGTTGTCTATTAATTTTATTGCGTGGTTGAGATTGAATAAATCCAGATTATCTAGTTACATCGAATTCTGGATAATTTCGTTATCTTCGGTTGAGTGAATCTTGATTTGTAGTTTGGATAGGTTTGCAAATTTTTTCGTTACTGTTGGGTTTTGATACACTCGGATGATTCCATTTCTTAATTTTATGTAGCAATCTTCCTTGATGGTAATGACTTTGCTTCCAATCAAGACTAGACTGTTTTCGCCTTGGCGATTGCTATCGCTTATTGCAGAAACAGTCCAATCTACTCGCTATCCGTAACCTTTTGAACCGTCATTTCTGTAATCTGTACTGATTTTGGCATACCGTTTTCGTATTGATTAAAGAATCGTAATAATCGTACTTCGCACAAATTAACTGCTTCAATGATTGTCGTTTGGTTGATTGACATGAAGTGTTTGCCGGGTGCCACATGTTTGCATTTTTTATTTGTGAATCCATACCTAAATTCATTTAGGGAAAGGAACTTGCTTTTAGGGATAATAATTTGGTACTGACTGTTAACTTTTATAGAGAAAGCAAATTAGTGGTAATAATACTAAGGGTTCATTTCTACCATTGGCATTTCTATCAGAAATGTAGCTTTATTTTTATTTACATAGCCCTTTACCATGGTTATTTTTTCAAAGACAAGTATGTTAGATTCTGTTACTTCAAAATGTAGTTTTCTATGGATTATAGACGATTTGATTTCTATTAATTCTTTCAATATATCAAGCGGTTCGATAATACTAGCATGCGAGGTATTTAATTCAGGAAAGGCTACAACTTTTTCCAACAAGGTTAAAATCTGCTGAATTACAGTGAAAAGGGATATCTTTTGGTTAAGCATTGTGTTAAAAGTTATTAAATTACGTATCCCCAATATTGTGGGTTGCATACTATTTTCAAGAGCTAATATTTTGTTTATTATACTGCCCTGGTTATTCACTAATTTTCGGGGGTATCATTAAATTTTATTATCGTACATTGAAATAAAGAAGTTCAAAACCAATAGCTGTAGTTGTATATAATAATCATCTTATTTAAGTACATTTATTTTTTCGTTATTTTTTTTCCATCTTGGGACTGGTTGGATGCGTACCTCCATCGATTTCTATTTTGAGCTAGTCGCCACATTTTCCTGAAACTCCCACACCCTACATCTTTCACTATCTGTGTGCAATAATCTAACCAAGGTCTACCTCTACTTCTCCTTCTTTCTATCTCTGCTTCTAATATATTCCGCACTATTCCCTCATGTCTTAGTAATGTGACCTGTCATCCTATCTCTCCTATTTTTTATTGTTTTCCACATATTTCTTTCATTCCCTACAATTTCTAGTATATCATTGTTCTTAACTTTGTCTGTCCATGATATCTTCATCATCTGTAATACTACATTTCAAAGGCTTCTACCTTTTTCTTGTCCGCTTCTCCTACTGTACAGGCTTCACAACCGTACAGTGCTGTGATCTACACATATGTTTAAGCAATCGTTTCCTTGCTTCTATGTTTGTTGTTTTTGTACACAGTAGTTGCTTTTTCTTGTTAAATGTAGCACGACCTGGTGCTAATCTTTGTTTCATATCTTTTGTGCTTTTCCCATCTTGCGTTATTTGGTTTCCTTCACCTCTTCTAAGTTCTCGTTATCTATTTGTATTCTTGTTTTGGTTTATTTTCTCCTTCTTTGCATACTAGAACTTCATTTTCGTTTCTGTTAGTTTTCATACCGTATCTATCTCTTTCACACACACATGCCACGCACGCACGCACTCACGCACGCACGCACGCACGCGCGCGCACGCACGCATGCATGCATGCACACACGCACGCATGCACCCACCCATCTACACACACATACACACACACACACTCTTTGTACTCTTTGTACAAGCAATGTACTATCCGTATATCCTAAAACACATTCCAATCTTTTGAGCATTTTGAACACTTTTTTCCATTTTACATTGTCCAATGCTTTTCCAGATCTAGAAACCCTATATACACGCTTTCTCCCTTTTCTATTGTTTTCTCCATTATCACCCTCAGAGCTAGAATAACCTTCCGTGTTCCCCTGTTTCGCCTAAACCCAAACTAATGTTCTCCTAGTATTTCTTCAGCTCGTTTTTCCATTCGTTTCTGTACAATTCTAGTTAATATTTTTGACACGTGTGCTGTCAGACTTATTGTTCAAAAATTTTCACATCTATCCAAACCTCTCTTTTTTAGTATAGTTACTATGGTGCTACGTTTGAAATCTTTGGGTATCTCGCCTCTCTCATACATATAGCTTACAAGTTGGAATAGACGTTCTGTTACTGCTTGTTGTCCAGCAGCTTTTAGAGTTTCTGCTTGCACCTTATCTATATCCGGCGCCTTACCATTTTCAGACCCTTTTATGCTAATTTAAACTCATCTCGCAGTATAGAATATCCCAAGTCATCATTTTCAATATCTGATTCCTGTTCTAATGCTCCTCTCCTGCATATAAATTATCTATATATTCCTGCCACCTAATCACTTCTCTACATTTTCTATAACGACGTTTCCTCTTATATTTTTGCTATACGGTTTTATATCCCTAAAATTCATTCTAATTAGTTTGTATGTTTTCTTCTGTCTTTCCTATTTTCTTGTTAGTTTCTAGCCCTTTGCGCTTTTCATCAATCCATTGTTCTTTAGCTTTCCTGCATTTGCAAATAATTTCCCATTTTATGGCTTTGTATCTCTGTTTTCCATTTAGTCTGATTTTTTTGTATTTTCGTCTTTCTTCTATTAAATTCAGGATATATTTTGTTATCCATGGTTCTTTTATTTTCTTTTTGTGTATACCCCAGAATATCTCTGGCCGCCATGTCTAAGCTAGATTTAATATTATTCCATTCTGTTTCTACTTACTTAGTATCAGAAATTTTCCCAATACCTTTCAGCAATTCATTTGACTTTTTTCAAATCTTTTGTGGATATCTTTATCTTTTAGTTTCTCAAAGTCAAAGTGCTGTTTTTCATTCCTTTTTTTGAAATTTCTTAATTTAAGAGCGGTTTTCATAATTACGATGTTGTGGGCAGTGTCTATATCTGCTTCTGGGTAGCTTCTACAGTGTTTTACTTAATTCCTAAACCGTTGTCTAACAAGAATGTAATCTATTTGATATCTTCCTATATCCCCTGACATCTTCCACGTGTATCGTCTTCTAGCATGATGTTGAAATAATGTGTTTGTGATGGTTAAATTGTTTCTGTCGCTAAATTCTATCGCCCTATTTCCCCTGTCGTTTCTCGTGCCTTAACCAAATAAACTTACTACCGCTCCTTCCCTCTACCCTCACCTACCACTGATTCCCCCCCCCCCGTAATTATTAAATTTTCAGGTCCTTTTACGTATCTTAGTATGTCTTCGGTAACTTTTTTAGATTGCTTCTACCTTTTCCTCACTGTGACTGGAGGTGGGCATGTACACGTGTATTATTTCTGCATTTACCGGTTTAGATTCTAATGTAATTATGACTTTTGTAAGTAGTTTTCTACACAGTGCCCTATCCTTCTTCACATAACTATCCTCACACCAGCACCCCTGGATTGTTTCCACTTAAACTATCTTGTTTACTGCGTAGTACAGCTCGCCCAGTTTAACCTTTAGTTTGATTAATTTCTCTCTTTAATACTCTTACGCTTATGTAGACCACTGCTTAATTATATATCTAGAACAATAAATCTAGAGCCATAGCAATTACTTAAATCCGCTTCTTAAATTAGTTCAATAGAGTACGTTATTTAGGTTCGTTCGCCAGAGTGGTTACTTAGAATTCATTGGAGTACGTTATTTAGATGCGTTCATTAGATTCGTTACTTAGAATTCATTAGAGTACGTTACTTAGATTCGTTTATTAGATTCGCTACTTAGAGCCCCAAATTATTAAATATTAAATTTAGGTTTAATTAATAATTCTAACTTACGTTTTTCAAAGTTAACAAAAACTTTTATCGTAGATCGGCACTAGATCTTTTAAAATGTTTCTGTCACAACTTTTACCAAAAAATTATTTAATTTTTACTATTTTCACTCCGCGTGATATTATACTTTGAACCTTTATAGATTGTACCTTGGTCGAAGAAAGACATTGTTTATAAAGTCCGTGTTCTATATAAAGTCCTCCGAGCGTACTTTGTTAATTGAGGCGTTGTGCATTTACTCACGTAGGCATCTAATTTGTGTAGCGTGTTTCTTTGAATATCAAACTTTGAACTTTCTTCAAGTCACGTCCGCTTGTTTATATTTGCATTTATTTAAATTTGCCCGTTTAATGTATCACTTAACCAAACGACTGTTTTGTTGTTTAGTACTCAAAATCTGTTGGATTTTATATCAATTTTGCGATGTACAGATTACGTAGTCAAACATCTATGATGACGCACTTTTATTTATTTTTGCGCTAATGTTTTGAATAAGATTCTTATATAGCTAGTATGCTAGATTATTTTCTTTCACTAATTGTGTATTTATTTCAATAAAACTCCTTGCGTTTAAAATGTTATTCCTGCGTTTTTATTTTCAATTTTATGCTTGTATATTTAATATAAAATACATTATACGACGTATAAGTTATTTATCTTACTAAATTTGATTTGATTTTTGAAGAATGAGCTTACCTTCATAAATTAAAGTTTGTTGTGATTTATATACAGTGTGCTCAATATTAGCTTTTTTGCATAATTGTTGAGTTACTTTTTATAATAAAATTGTTTAGTTTTCTGAACGTTAGTGATATTTACATGTAGCGTATGACCCTTATGACTCAATATACCCCTAAATTACCCTATTATCATAGCAATATATATATATATATATATATATATATATATATATTACCGTAAACTTAGGAACGAAGCTTTAACATCGATCCTTCACCTAAATCATTCGAGCCCCACGAATTGGCAGTCATAAAGTTTTTGAAAATTAAAAAATTTCTTAAAAAAGAATTCCTTACCCTTTTATTACGCCTTCAAACTCCTCTGCTTCCCTGGCTAGCTCAGCAATCGGCCTCTTCTTAAATACCTAATTTTACATTCATACCTGTTTCCTCTCACACACCATTAAATAAAATTACCAAAATAATACGACAATTGTACAACCTTTTATTTACACCTATTAACAGATAAAATATATTTACACATTTTTCCAAACAGATAGCTACAATAATTATCAGCTCAACATTGTATGTTTCAAAGTCTTGATTTTTATAACGATTTTCAACAAATTTTATTAAATATGAGTAGATGGGCCCTCATGTAACTCTAAATTGACTTCACACTGGAGTATTGTGAGCTCATTATAACCCAGTTTTGTTTGTATTTAAAACCTTGCATTAATTAAAACAAATTTACAGTAAACTTTGACAAGCAGGTGTTCCTGTTAATTATCAACCGTTTGACAATAACAGTTCCTCGACTTTCTGGTTCTTCGTATCTGATAAAACTGACGTTGGCTTTTACAACGAATACATTTGCCTAGGAAATTATTGATTTCCTTACGTAAGCCCGCTCCCTTATGCTTATATGTGTTTGATTAAAACAAATTATGGTTAATTATGCGTATCCTTGAACTTCTAATTAATTTTGTGCGTAAATAATTTGCTCTTTTCTATATGCAGGGTTATTGAAATTTTATTGTATATACCTATTTACCCCTTTAAATCCACAAAAATATATATATATATATATATATATATATATTACTCATATTTAGACCAGGGTAGAAAATTAATTAATTACATCAAATAATTTTAATCACCGTGTATAAAAAATTTTATTAGATAATACGCGTTATTAAAAAACCGTGGAGCATAAAAATTCATTCGTTTCATTAAAAATAAGGGATTTAAATTATTTACAAGACGCTTTATATAAAAAGAAGCAGAATTAAAATGCTCAACGTGTAATTTAATTATTCCAAGTAGAGAAACAAATGGAAAGTACGTGCAAAATTTATATTAATTAATTCAAGTTTAAGTAACGAGTATTAAACAAAATGTACAAATAATAATTGAATATTTAATTAGGATTCACTAAAAATTAAAGGGTATTATTTTAATTGGAGTTAATTGAACCATTAGTAACATATAATATGTATAAAAGCTTGTAAAAACGCAATGATATTCAAATCGTAGAAGTGTTATTTAGAAGTAGTACGATTGAACACCTGCGTATTTTTAAAAGTCACGTTCTGCTTAAATTTTGCAGATAACAAATGGTTACAGAGAATGTTGGAGAAACCGTCGCTTAATATTCACGGGAAATGCTAATAAAGTGGGTTATTTCACAGTCCACGTGGATTGAAATAACCGATACTAAAGAATATCGATTTGTACCACTCAGAACAGGGTAGATAGAGACGGATAATATGCGCAAGACAGCGACACGAATAATTAAAAGCGTGAGTTGAGCAGCGTCACGAGAGCTACGATTGGTTGTAATCAAATGCAGATATGAGAGGTGTAAGCGGAACGATTTCGATACAAAATTAATTAGTTATTCTCGGACGTGGTTGCGTGCCGTGTGGAAAATTTCTGAGATTTAACTGGCGCGAGTGCAAATTTAATAAGAATAGCTGTGCCCGACTGTCGAAAGGGAACAGAGTATGCGAAATTCTGGGAATTGTCCGTTTGCGGGACAAAAGCGACGGACAGGTTAGCCATTATATAAACCCGGACTTTAAACAGTTTAGCTCTCTTAGATTTTTGATTATTCGATGCTTTAAACAGTGCTCTTAGATTTTCGATTTTGATTCAATAATTTAAACAGTTTGCTCGTATATTTTGGTGATTATTGAATACTTTAAAAGAGTTTGCTCTTTACGTGCTACGATGAAAGTTATTTAGTGCATTTAGAAAAGAAGATACAAGGTAATAACGTCTAGTTATATTTACGAGTATTACTGTACCAACTATCAAAATTGTAACGATAAATGAATAAACAAAAGTAGGCAGTTTTGGCGTATAGCGTGAAAGAAGTATGAATTTCTTTGCTATTTTTCGGGGGTGTTAATAATTAAATAGTATTCGTAATCGTGATTGGATACACAAAACAAGATGTTGATATACTTAGATGAGTCCTGAGAAGCCCTGAAACAATTTTAGATGAATGGTGGTGTAGAAAATTTTATAAGCGTTCAGAATCAGAAGCCGTAAACATAACCCAGTTGGAATGGTGTCATTAACAAAGGACGATGTACATTGGAGCCACGAGTGCATTAACCTTCAGGTAACTTATGCTTTGTTGTTCGATTTTGATGTTTTGGTGTGTGTTGAATAACTTTATAATTTGTTTGCTAGAAAATGGACAGTAGTGAATTTGTACAAACTATAAAATTTTAATTTTAAGGTGAAATTTTCTTGTTTAAGTAGAAAGGAGTATTTAGTATTTATGTTCTTGATTATGATGAAAATTTGGGTCTGTCTTTGAGCTCAATTAGACGAACCTGGTTAATTAACGTAAATGGGTGGAAGATGCTCCCTTTTATTCAGACTTAGGTCTGCACATATTGTAAATTAATTAGTATGCATCCTACCAGGACTTTAATTCTGGATGCAAATTAAAACTGATGACAAATTTAAACTTGAAATTTTATGATACTGATATTTATGCTGAAATTTAATTTTAAAATTTTAATGTATTATGAATATTGATGTAAATAGAGTTAACGTTGATGTTTGTCGTAGGAATGTGTTTGTTTTTTTTTATGAATGAGGATGAAAGTTTTAACTAGGTGAGCAGCCGAGGCGGAAAGAGTAAAAAGGCGACTATCAGAAGAGGATCACAGAAAACCGTAGCTCCCGAAGAATGGTGAGGGTACACAGCAATATATATATATATATATATATATATATACATATCTACGTAAGCATAAGAATTTTTATTTCTTCTTGGTATTAAGGTCTTATTAAACTATATAAATCTTCAACGGGATAATTTATTTTTTATCAAAATCCAAACGTTTCGGCTGAAACATAGTCTAACCTTTCTCAATGGATAACTCATGTCTGAAAATAGAATTACGTAAATAACATTATATTTATGGTACAATTATATGGCTGTTTGTCAAATGCTAAAAGATTACATATTTTACTGTTTTAAGTACGTATTTGTCGAAAAAAAATTTTTTAGGAGACGATATAACAAAAGATATTGATTTAGGAATCGACGATTTGTCAGAGAATTTATATTATTATGCAGGGATGTTGATCGGGATGTCACTAATTCATGGAGGTCCGACTCCCGCGTTTTTTTCTGGACGGTTTTTTAACATGTTTGTTGATCAAAAATTGAAAATGTTACATCGAACGAAATACGCAACGAAGATATTAAACAAACATTACAGGTTATTGCAGATTGCAAGAACATTGATGAATTGAACACAATTTTAAGTGAAGAACGTAATTTTCTGGTAGCTGCAGGTTGTCCGTTGTACGTAAATTGTTTCGAAAAAAAGAAAAGCATTTATGAAGGTAAATGCAAAACTTTGTTTTTAGCTTGTTAATAATTACAACTGTTTTAGGGGTTTTGAATTTTTATACAGTAGACCGATATAAGCCAGCAATAGATCAATTTATTGACGGTTTTAAGAAAACTGAATTGTACGATGTGATTAAAACAAACTCAGCACCATTTAAAAATTATTTTTGTCAAGATGATAATAAAAAATACCCGTATCTGTAATTAGTTATTTACTTAGTTATACCTTTGGTGAAAACAACGCTAGAAGATTACAAGAAAATGCAATTGCATTTTTCAAACATTTTCTACAAGATGCAGAAGGTATCGCTTTTCTTATTAAATATCATTTATCAATTAAAAAAGTTATAGCCTTTCTTATTATAATGGGATTTTATTTTACGAGAATTTCCAGTAAGCGAATATAGCCCACGGCAAGTTCTGATGGAAAATGGCCCGAAGTTGAGGAAATCTCAAAGGCAAAGCGGCTAGTCGAACTATATGCTCTGGGTGGAACATGAGCTGTGAGTCGGGGTTGGATTGCGACCAAAAATATGAAGAATAAAGCGCCACCGAATTTTTCTATACGAAGAAGACTTACTTAAGTCCCTTGTACAAGGCAAATGCGGAAACCTTTATTCAATTACCGCTATACAATTTATTATTGACAACATAATCCCTAAAATTTCTTACCTTATGGCTCGACTTTGACCTTTATACTTCACTGCTACACCTGTGAACAGATTAAACAAAGAATAGGACTGTTTGTGCATTTATACTCAAAATTTTTTAAATTCAATTTGAATCAACTTTCATTCATTCTAATTAAAAAAAATAGTCTTGATCAAAATAAAAATCTATTCCTCTTGTATTCAGTTAACGTGCTTTTTACAAAACATCTTTTCAGTTTTTATATAATTTAAATTAATTTAATTCATGAATTTACAAAGGCACTGGATATAATAAGTACCATCCAGTTTAAAATGTGGTCATTTCTATAAGAAATATCTAGCCAAATTTTATTTAAAAATGATTAAGCCTGAAGTTGCTTTCTGAACAATTACTTACAAATAACAATATCGGTTGGTTTGAGTAGATCTACCATAATCTCACAATAAATTATTCCAGTCAGCTATTACTGAAATAGTAAACATAGAAGTTTAATTTCTAATTTTTCTTAAATAGGAGAATTTACTTTCTCTATCACATAATGACATCTTCCGTAATTTCAGTGTATTAATAAAAGATTTAGAAATGAAAAATTTACAGGTTCCTGCTGCTTAATATTGAAAAATATATATAGTCTGTCCTTGACCTATTTGAAGTTCAAATAACTTGATCAAACAAAAAATTATCTATCTACTATATCCATAATTCAGCTAACATACGAAAACAAATTTCTACATACCAGATGTTCATCTGACAGATAAATACCTGCTAGACGTCTTGCATCAGCATTTAAATAAAGGAATCTCCAATTCAGTACAAGTAAATTTGCTGCTTACTGAAGCTCCAAACTACATCACGGCATGCATTTTTAAATAATTGATACCCGTCAGATCCACACTCGACCACAGCGTAAATTCTTATATTTTCTTCTTGTGCATTTATTAAAATTACGTTAAACCAAACTTCTGTTAACTAAAGGTTGCATGTTTTTTCAAAGCTAAACATCATTTCCAATTTTCATATCATTAACAAATTGCATATTAATTAAGGTTGCTTTACGTAAAAATTAAAGTTACGAATATTATTTCCAAGTTAAATATTATATCAAAAGTTGAATACTATATCCAATGTTGCACTGAAAATCTTTACTTAATATGGTTACAGGATCAATAATACTTACTGTTAACCACGGCCCTTCAACCAAAATAATTTCTCGTCATCTACGAGCTATGTTCCAGCAAGTGGACAACACAAAATGCGCTTCGGAGATGACATTCTCTCCTAAAACAACTTAAATCGCACGTGCTTCCAACACCTAGATATTTCAAACGCCATTGTCCTCGGGTTCAAGGAACAATTCGACTTGTTTTCACCACAGCTATATTGGAAGTGCTCATGTCAAGCGAGTTACCGCCCGGCAACAAGATTACCTTACAATTGTCTAACAGGGGAAGCTCTAGGAATGACACTAAATGAAAAGTTTATTTTTGTCACCGTATAAATTAAAATTTTAAATTGAATTGAAAGCTAATATTTTATTGGACAATAGGTAATATTTATTTAGTGGATTGTTTAGCATTATTATGCATTATATTGTTTTTTATTAAATAAATAGATTAATTATATGTACACATCTTGATAGAAAATAAAATCGTTACAAAGTATCAACAACCGATTATTTAACAGACATTTAATTTTTAGAAAATTTGTCAGCCTGCACTTTAGAAGATATATTTACATTCATAACAGGATTAGATAGTCTTCCGCAATTGGGATTTGAGGGCAATGGTAAGATTAACGTGGAATTTCTACTAAATGATGAAAATTTACGATATCCAACCGTGCTCCCTAACATTGCATATTCCCATTTGTCATACCAAGAACAAAGATTTTAAAACTCAATTTGAGTTTGGTTTATTGAATGCACCAACATTTGAATTAGAGTAGTATGATTGGCGTATTCTATATCTAAAGAATTTAGGAAATAGCAGTATTATTATCTATTTCCTTTAAGTTTGTACACTTTATTTCTTATTTTAATTATGTATTTTTATTTTTATTATTAAATATGCATACGTTAATAAAGAACCACGTTCAATGAATATATTTCTTGTATGTTACTTCGGTTTACTCGTGATATTTATTATACAATTTGTATACAATATACACGCAAATATTTTCGTTCTTATGTAATTAAATTTCATAGTCCTTACTGTATTGGCGGTCATTTGCGAATTTTTATTAGGATTTTCGACAACTTTTCAAATTGAAATGGATACTTATTTATCGCCCTGTAGAATTCTGTTAGTATATTTTTGATATCGCATTAAAAATGGATTCGGTTATAAACAACGTTTGCTTTCTGAAATGATATGCTCGAATTATTTAAAACTATTACCACATGTTTTATATAATAATGTGTTTTCCACAATTATGGTTAGCGGTTCGATTCAATTCGAATTTCCCGGCTTCTTTATATATATAAAGACAAGTTATTTGCAGTCCGCAATAAGAAAATTGATATAAAGTAAGATGTATCTGTAAACAAACTCTTATGAAAATAATAAGAGCCATTGACAAATACAAATCAGGCTGGTAGTTATATAGCCATTAACAAAACATTAGCTTTATTACTTCACAGGTCGTACCTTCTGAACAGCGAGGAAAGATAACGAGCATCGCGGAGCCGGTCAGGGGATTGTAGAAATGTACGGTAAAGAATATGCGTCTTTTTGGGTGACGTGGTTGACCTTCCGAAAATCAATGCAGAACCGATAGAAACCGTCTCTCTTCTTAACTAAGACAATGGAGCTGGACCATAGACTAGTAGAAATAATATAAAAAAGTCGCTACAGAATTATGTAAGGTTACCTGATGCTAAATAACTAGTTTCGATTACAATGACCTCCACGATATATTATCAATACAGAACGATCTAAGCGGAGTGTGATAAAACTAAAATGCGCCAACAGAAGATCCTTAGCGATTGCACAAACACTACGAAAGTCGTTACAAAAAAATTCTTCTTATGCGGTCAAATTACGAGCGTCTCACGGTAGAAATAACGCGGCTGTAATGACAGTTGTAAACATATTGAGGGTACGTAATTTTTTTGTTTACATATAGTGAATGAGATCTATGAAAATTACCTATTAATTTTGTTTATCGTGTTATTTGTAAACGAGGAGTAAAAATGAATACTTGCAAAGATTGTGGTTTTGAGTTTACACAAAAGAAGAATTTGTATGCCCATTTAAGAAAAATTTATAATTTTGAATATAGGAAACCAGTTACTTTAACTAGTAAATTTTTGTGTGATACATGTGGCAAATCCTTGACCAGTAAAGCAACTTTACGTCTTCATTGCAGAACTGTTCATAAAAGTATTCCAATAATTCTCAACTCGTCAAGAATCAAGTGCTTTTATGAAAATTGTACAACACATCTAAAGGGATATAAAATATTTTCATAATAAATATGCAAATCGTCCAACATCTTGGGCATATTGCTATCGATTGGGTTTAGGAATAAACACTAACATGTATCTTGAATCGATGCACAAAGTTTTGAAGTATGTGTATTTGGAAGGTCGGAAAGTAAAACGTTTGGACAAAAGCATTAATGCAGTAATGAAAATTGCTCGAGATAGCTTGCTTAAACGTATAATTAAACTTGCAAAGAATACTTCCAATGACAAAATTAATAGAATTAAACAAAGTCATAAAGCAAGTCTAACAATTACATCAGATTTTATTAGACGTCTTGAAAATGATAAGGAATTTTTAGTTACGTCGTCCACTTGTGCTTTTCAACAGTATCAAGTTACTAGAGTAGATGAGGCCTGTGAAGGTTCATGCCTAAGTTGTACAAAGTGCAGCATATGTGTTCATACATTTCAATGCACCTGTATTGACAACATGATAAAGCTTAACATTTGCAAACACGTACATGCTTGTGCGATGCAGTTTTACAAATCGAATCTTGACACCTTTGCATATTAGTAACGTTAATGAACCTTTCAGCAGTAATATTTTACATGAAGCAAAATCTTCAAAAAAATGATATTATTAAAAAAAAAGAGCCGAGCTAATAATAGGTCTATGTGAGAATGTTTCGTTAACTGACGACGTACATCTGGCTATAATGAGGCAATTTGATAAAATCATTGACACATTAAATAAAGCAAAATCTATTGATCTAAAAACTACAGAGCAGATTAATATTAATAAAAAAGTTGAACATCAGGTACGACTTTTTTCAACAAAGAAGAAATCAACAAAATAATGATCTTAAAAAGCCTACCCTAAAAGAAGAAATTTTTATTAGGGATGCTTTGGTTAATAACTCAAACATTAATGTTAATGTTCATACAAGATCTGATCATACATCATCTGATTTTATGTTAAGATAAGACAGTGTATTATCTCAGTAGAAAGTAGGTTTAATTAACACTAAAGCTTATAAGGTTAGATTTTGTTCTGCTTTCTCTTGTTTGGGAATAAAATCCGATGTGGAAACCACTGGCAGAAATACATGTACAAATTACTGGAAATTATTACAATCCCAGCGATTTTGATGGGAAACCTACAAGTACGCGACTAATCTAATTTAATCCTCAGTTTTCACTTTGTTTTATCAGTGTTACAAGCGCTGGTAAGTTATTGTAATTTCGTCAAATCTGTCGGATTGAGTGTTTTTATATTAACAGTGCAGTATTTTAGTTTTACTTTTAGTCGGAGTACCAAAATAATCTTAATTTTCTACCTTGTTTTTTTTTTACATATTTTAGTCGACTGACAGTGCAAACAAAATTCTCGATAAAATAAAATTAGTTTCTTTCTTAATTAATTTAGGTATTTATTGAGAATGTAGATGGGTACATAACGTGTTTACTTTTTAAAAAATAAAAATACAATTGTTGAAACCTCAAGCCTCTATTACTATTATTAAACACATCTCACTCAAGTAATTAATAATTTACAAATCAAATTAAAGAAATCCCAGCAAAGTACCTTTAAATTGCATATTGACACAAGTACGAAAGATACCTAGAATAGCAACAAGTTAGTACAAAATACAAAGTTGTTTACATACAAGAGCTAACATATATAGATAACAATCGTGTAAAGTTAATTTCCTTCATTGCACTAAATTTAACTTCTTTTTTATCCAAAGTTGGTTGCTTATAGAAACTGGTCTCTTATATTCAAATCATGAAATTTTTTTAAGTGGCCATACAAAGTTTTATTTTACGTAAATTCAGAACCACAATCTAGGCAAATATTTATTTTTTACTTCTCCTATATAAATAAGGAAATAAACAATCAATTTAACATTAACACAGACCTCATCCAATTTATGTAAACAAAAAAATTACGTAACCTCAATCTGTTTACAACTGTCATTACAGCCGCGTTATTTCTACTACGAGACGCTCGTCACGCGCACGCTCAATAAACGGTAGCGCGTAGTTGTTAATATGCATATTACGACGTTTATGATTATTAAACCTGTAGCCAATCAACTTGTAGCATTGGCGGCGGAAATGTTTAAAAACTAATAACATAAAATTAATACATTTAAGTATATTACAAACAATCATAAATTATAGAGCCAGTACTAAACATCTATTATAAAGAAATAGATAAACATACAGGAATTCATATTCTTCAGGAAAGTGACTACAAATAGACGACCATAAAGGACGTATATTTAACGTCACAAATATTGACTTCAATTAGACGTGCTTAAGTGGTTCGATGATGAGCTAGAAAAGTTTCTACTCATAATTGAACGTCATTATCACGACCGTGTGCAATCTGAGATGCGTTTCTTTTAAAGAAGTTCTAACAAACTAATTTTTTTAAAATTTATTGCTACAGTCAAGCAAGCGGGCCAGAAAGAAAAGGACGAGAATCAGTGAAGGACGACTTACCCGAATTACTGCAACAAAAGGGGAAACAGAAAGAGAGAGAATGACACGCTAACCTTGTAGAAAATTGGGGGTCGGGGGTGTCAATCAAAACGACAGCAGTGTGTCAACAGTCCGACAGCAAGGTATAGAAATACAAAAATAAAATAAAGAAAATAATAATTAGGATATAAATAACATACGAACGAAAAAATATTATATTTATCCATATACAGATATGTATATCTACGATAGTTTACTTAACATATTTACTAGCACTATAGTACAGATGATGAGCTCGCTTCCCAGGAATCTATTTAACATTCGAAAGGGTAGAAAAGTGTGTGTAATAGCACCATCACCAAATATCTACACAACTAATATATCGGAGGGATACAGTTAGCTAAGTTATCCATCGTTATATATCAACAGTGTCTAAAGCACACGCTCATATAATTATCGTAATAGCTATATAATACAATTAAGCTAACCATAACGTAACCTAGCAAAGCGATCATTTGATACAAATTGACACTGTATTACTCTTTACATAATACAAATAAATAACATGTAATGTAAACTAGTAAATCAGTTGCTTTATAAAATTTTCTTGGACGTTATGTTTTTAAACAGGTTTGGTAAGTGAGTCTAATATTTTCCCGCTTCAAAACATGGCGACTTCTCATATACATGTTTACGTGAAATATAGGTTTACAGTAAAAGTGTCGCTAGCCGTTTGCAAACTATCGAGTCTGCTATACGCAACCAATGTTTAAATATCATAAATATTAACAATACTCAGATACCTCAAAGTATCAGAATTCGATAATGTAGCTATAAAAAAATAGCATGTTGAAAAATATGATTATCGACTAATAAAAATCGATTTTCTAACCTTTTATAGTATATCATAAATATAATTTTTTAATTTGAATTATATAACTTCCAACTTCAGATTGAAGTTTAAATCGCTTGCCGTTTATATTACTATTAGCTAGGAATATAATATAGCGGTTACTATTAACGAGTTCACCAATTTAGAACATGTAATAATAAAAGTGTTTATTATTTACTATTCACAAGTTAATTAACAGTATATGCCTTATTTATAGATGTTCTCAGTTCAATTAACAATGAAGCACTATCCCACTAATGCTATTTACACGCACTAATATCTTCTTAAATTAAATCCTTAACCATAAGTCTTCTTAACTACACTAAACACTACTATAATCTATTTAGTACCCTTATGTCTATTTATGTAAAGCTGGCGGTACAATAAGCACGTTCACATAACACAAATTTATATTTACTATAGAACTTTCAAAACGTAATGACGAACTAACTATACACGATATAATTTATGTAGGACATTTGGATATAGACTGACGGATACACTCATCACCGATCCTATATTTACTCTAAACTTAAATAGATGATTCCTAGTCTCGAATGTTCCAGATTTCTGTAGAATACACTTCGCTGATGTAAGTTGCTTGTTTGACGGGTTGCCTAATAGTTCGTAACAATAATATAAGCAAGATTTTTGTCGTGAGACATGGCAATATTAAGTAAAATAGGTTTTCTGTCCCTGTACATTCTGGTCGTCTCAAAAACCTATTTTATATTCCGACATTTAAAATAGAATTAAGGCGCAATTCACCAATACCAAAAGTACTAGCAGCATATAACTTTAACAATAACAACAAACATTATCATTATTCTCAAATAATGAATATGAATTTAAAAATATATTGCAAAAATTAATCAGCCATTAATATTCACAACCACACATACACACACACACACACACACATACATACACATACATACGTATGCGCGCACACGCTACACATGCATACGCAACAATAATTTAATATGCATTATAAGATTATTCATATTGTTTTGTATTACATTATTTTAGAATGTATATCACATTAATTAATTTGGTGAAATATGTAATTAGGGCTTGCCCTGTATATTTCAATTTCAATAAATAAGTAAATAATAGATGCACAAATTTAAACATTAACTAAAAGGGTTACTATTTTATACCATGGAATAAAATGTTTACTAAACAAAATAAAATCAGATCGCCTACAAATTTACAGCTGCAATTTACATAACAAGTTCTAATCCTAGCGATACCCTACCGAAACATTGGAATTAGAACAAAATTAGGGCACTGAAATTTTAACAAACTAGGTTCCAGATCAGATACAGGAAATATCTTACCTTAAAATTTCTTTTGGCGAAGAGGTTCGGCAAACAAAAATTAAACAAACTATTTTTAAAAGCAGTGGTATAACACGTAATTTATTAAACAAGTTTTCCACAATAACTAATTAGTATAATGGCTAATTACCACTTAATTTTTTGGTTAACAACTTTGGTGCACGCATACTAAACTGTTGAAGCAAATATAAGGTGCCTCACAACTCATAAAAATTACAGAATTCTCCCCCAGAGAACGATGTACAAAACGGTAGAACGACTACCTTTCCATAGGATTCGACTAGACCAAAACAAAAAAAAACTGTATCTAGCAAGTATTTAAAAAATGCAATTTAGGGTAGATACGCAAACCCTATCGGAAAGAATACAAAAAGAAACTCGAGTGAAGAAGTTATAACCATGTCACGCCGTATGACCGATTACATAAAGTTAAAGTCAAGTTCAGCTGCTGCTTCAAAACACAATGCTGATAATTCACGTTCTTCTGCCAGTCCGAACCAGTCTCAAAACTTTGAAAACATGTAAATAAAAAAAGTAGTCGAACGCCTGGGTCGAAATCATCTGCCTTTATTCCATATAGAAATTTCGGAAAAAAGTATAATGTTATTTTTATTAAAAACCCTTGTAAAGTGATTTGTGCAAAAAGCGGTACTTGTTTTACATTTATTTTAGTTTTAGATCGTTAATGATCATTTATAACCATCGGAATAAATAATTGAAGACATTTACCTTATCAATCTCGCGTAAAAGATTCTGATAACATATCTGAGAGCTTACTTCCATAAATATATCACGAAAGTTTCTTGCTTTATTAGCTAAAGAATTTGCAGCTTCATCTGAAACATATTCAAAAATAATTTAATGATTAATACTTCTAATTAAATAGCTAATTATTTCACTGTGTCAAATCATATTGTGTATTAAACAATAATATATTTATATAATATGCATTATGCAACTATTTCCACTCTTGTCTAAACACAACCGGCCACAGTACTGGCGTTTTAGTTTATTCAAGCACCCACAGATGGCTCAGGTAGAATG
The DNA here is from genome assembly GCA_036346225.1 of Platerodrilus igneus. Lineage (NCBI taxonomy): Eukaryota > Metazoa > Arthropoda > Insecta > Coleoptera > Lycidae > Platerodrilus > Platerodrilus igneus. The sequence goes on along the minus strand of JARFIW010001763.1, from coordinate 147,648 downwards.
ACGTTTTACATTATCCATATGCTCTAATACATTTTTTGAAATCAATTAATAACTTGTTTTCGAACAGAGATAGCAAAATGCGACGAGACAAAAGCAGTTATGTAACTACCCTAAATTTCCGGTAAGGATTAGTTAATTGGGAATCCTATTTCTGATTTATTCGAACGGACATGCATTATGTGTTCTAATCGACTATAAATAACAAAATTCTTTGAGAAATTACAAAAATAAATTTTTTTTCAAAATTTCAAGACAACCACAATAGTTTGTTTCTTTTAATTAAGCTAAAAATGTAATCTCTCAAGATTTCGACGACGAATGGAAAAATAATGTTATACTCAGGTCATAATTTATTTTAAAGAAAAGTGCTTTATTGTAGTAAATATTACGGTTTCAATTAAAGAAGTCGTCCATCATGGCAACCGTATTGGCCACACTGTCAACTAAATTCTCATGCACATCATACATCTTTGTAAGGCGTTCGCATTACTTCCGATATAAATCATATAAAGAATGAAAAAAACGTGTTAGTTTAATTTTTTTGTTTTTAAAAATATAGTTTAAATTAGGATAGTTTAATCACAACAATAAAATTATTTTTCTTAAAATAAATTGGGACACTTGATACAACGCCAAGATAACGCATTAGTCATGTAGTAGAATAGACGCTACAACAGTGAAAACCGCATAAACATATAAACCGCTAAAATAAAAGATTTCATAAAAATACAGTGTATTATGCATTAACAAATACATGGAGATATGTAATACGCGAATGCTAAATACGTGATACTAAAAATTACCATTAAAATAAAATGCGGGGCGAGAAAGATTTTGGGTCCTTGAAAGTGTCTTTTTAAGAAGCCCTATTCAAGAAATACAACCATCAATATTAATTCAATTATTTCAATTACCAACACCCTTGTTTTATTCACAAACAACTTGAACACATATTCTTTAAGTACAATAAACTGAACTGAATTATTTCAAGTTACCATCTTCATAATTAATAATTAATTGTGAGTAGCTTAAACTCTTATAATGTGAAAGTTGTGAGATTCGAAGACTAACTGAATAGAAGAGCTTTTACATTTAATATGAAGCCTCTGTTCTCAGATCGTTCTTGTGGGAAACTGCAAAATCGCTTTTTATTCTATTTCTTTCTAGGTAATTACAAATAAATCTGCTTGAAACAGTTCATTGTTCGTTATTTAATTCTATCAACTTGCGTCTGTGTTGCGAAGTAATTGTCTCCAATTCTATTCCTAGTGTGAACTACGTAAACGCTTCTTACCTTACATTCCATTAAAACAATGAATCATTCTAGTTCTATAAAGTAACTATTACATTAATTTTTAAATACACATTAATATAAGGGATATGTAACTCCTCCCATTTTATTTACAAAATTATTACGACTATATAATGTAGTTAGTTTAGGATAATTGTCAATAACAAAATAATATTAGAATAGTCAGAGTGATAGTTATATGTATAATATTATTAAATGTTATATTCAATTAATTCGTATTCTTTTGAGGGGTTCAGGTGCATAGATAGGATACAACAAAAATTAAAGATAGATTACTTAATTTTTAAAATTAATTGCGCTAAGGAATCAACTGTTGCTGCTTTAATCTTATTTCTAGTGTACATTTGGAGTACTGAGTACACAACTATTAACAATATTAATTTTATCAATACAATTGTCCAGACACTAATATTATCATAGTGCAACTTTAGCACTTTTAAAGTACTTAAATATTCTTTGTAGTTGTCTATTAATTTCATTGCGTGGTTGAGATTGAATAAATCCAGATTATCTAGTTACATCGAATTCTGGATAATTTCGTTATCTTCGATTGAGTGAATCTTGATTTGTAGTTTGGATAGGTCTGCAAATTTTTTCGTTACTGTTGGGTTTTGATACACTCGGATGATTCCATTTCTTAATTTTATGTAGCAATCTTCCTTGATGGTAATGACTTTGCTTCCAATCAAGACTAGACTGTTTTCGCCTTGGCGATTGCTATCGCTTATTGCAGAAACAGTCCAATCTACTCGCTATCCGTAACCTTTTGAACCGTCATTTCTGTAATCTGTACTGATTTTGGCATACCGTTTTCGTATTGATTAAAGAATCGTAATAATCGTACTTCGCACAAATTAACTGCTTCAATGATTGTCGTTTGGTTGATTGACATGAAGTGTTTGCCGGGTGCCACATGTTTGCATTTTTCATTTGTGAATCGATATCTAAATTCATTTAGGGAAAGGAACTTGCTTTTAGGGATAATAATTTGGTACTGACTGTTAACTTTCATAGAGAAAGCAATTAATGGTAATAATTCTAAGGGTTCATTTCTACCATTGGCATTTCTATCAGAAATGTAGCTTTATTTTTATTTACATAGCCCTTTACCATGGTTATTTTTTCAAAGACAAGTATGTTAGATTCTGTTACTTCGAAATGTAGTTTGCTATGGGTTATAGATGATTTGATTCCTGTTAATTGTTTCAATATATCAAGCGGTTCGATAATACTAGCATGCGAGGTATTTAATTCAGGAAAGGCTATAACTTTTTCGAACATGGTTAAAATCTGCTGAATTGCAGTGAAGAGGGATATCTTTTGGTTAAGCATAGTGTTAAAAGTTATTAAATTACGGATCCCTAATATTGTGGGTTGCATACTATTTTCAAGAACTAATATTTTGTTTATTATACTGCCCTGGTTATTCACTAATTTTCGGGGGGTATCATTAAATTTTACTATTGTACATTGAAATAAAGAAGTTCAAAACCAATAGCTGTAGTTGTATATAATAATCATCTTATTTAAGTACATTTATTTTTTTCGTTATTTTTTTTTTCCATCTTGGGACTGGTTGGATGCGTACCTCCATCGATTTCTATTTTGAGCTAACCGACACATTTTCCTGAAACTCCCACATCCTACATCTTTCACTATCTGTGTGCAATAATCTAATCTAGGTCTACCTCCACTTCTCCTTCTTTCTATCTCTGCTTCTAATATATTCCGCACTATTCCCTCATGTCTTAGTAATGTGACCTATCATCCTATCTCTCCTATTTTTTATGGTTTTCCACATATTTCTTTCATTCCCTACCATTTCTAGTATACCATTGTTCTTAACTGTGTCTGTCCATGATATCTTCATCATCTGTAACACTACATTTCAAAGGCTTCTACCTTTTTCTTGTCCGCTTCTCCTACTGTACAGGCTTCACAGCCGTACAGTGCTGTGATCTACACATATGTTTAAGCAATCGTTTCCTTGCTTCTATGTTTGTTGTTTTTGTACACAGTAGTTGCTTTTTCTTGTTAAATGTAGCACGACCTGGTGCTAATCTTTGTTTCATATCTTTTGTGCTTTTCCCATCTTGCGTTATTTGGTTTCCTTCACCTCTTCTAAGTTCTCGTTATCTATTTGTATTCTTGTTTTTGGTTTATTTTCTCCTTCTTTGCATACTAGAACTTCATTTTCGTTTCTGTTAGTTTTCATACCGTATCTATCTCTTTCACACACACACATGCGCACGCACGCACGCACTCACGCACGCACGCACGCACGCGCGCGCGCACGCACGCATGCATGCATGCACACACGCACGCATGCACCCACCCATCTACACACACATACACACACACACACTCTTTGTACTCTTTGTACAAGCAATGTACTATCCGTATATCCCTAAAACACATTCCAATCTTTTTGAGCATTTTGAACACTTTTTTCCATTTTACATTGTCCAATGCTTTTCCAGATCTAGAAACCCTATATACACGCTTTCTCCCTTTTCTATTGTTTTCTCCATTATCACCCTCAGAGCTAGAATAACCTTCCGTGTTCCCCTGTTTCGCCTAAACCCAAACTAATGTTCTCCTAGTATTTCTTCAGCTCGTTTTTCCATTCGTTTCTGTACAATTCTAGTTAATATTTTTGACACGTGTGCTGTCAGACTTATTGTTCAAAAATTTTCACATCTATCCAAACCTCTCTTTTTTAGTATAGTTACTATGGTGCTACGTTTGAAATCTTTGGGTATCTCGCCTCTCACATACATATAGCTTACAAGTTGGAATAGACGTTCTGTTACTGCTTGTTGTCCAGCAGCTTTTAGAGTTTCTGCTTGCACCTTATCTATATCCGGCGCCTTACCATTTTCAGACCCTTTTATGCTAATTTAAACTCATCTCGCAGTATAGAATATCCCAAGTCATCATTTTCAATATCTGATTCCTGTTCTAATGCTCCTCTCCTGCATATAAATTATCTATATATTCCTGCCACCTAATCACTTCTCTACATTTTCTATAACGACGTTTCCTCTTATATTTTTGCTATACGGTTTTATATCCCTAAAATTCATTCTAATTAGTTTGTATGTTTTCTTCTGTCTTTCCTATTTTCTTGTTAGTTTCTAGCCCTTTGCGCTTTTCATCAATCCATTGTTCTTTAGCTTTCCTGCATTTGCAAATAATTTCCCATTTTATGGCTTTGTATCTCTGTTTTCCATTTAGTCTGATTTTTTTGTATTTTCGTCTTTCTTCTATTAAATTCAGGATATATTTTGTTATCCATGGTTCTTTTATTTTCTTTTTGTGTATACCCCAGAATATCTCTGGCCGCCATGTCTAAGCTAGATTTAATATTATTCCATTCTGTTTCTACTTACTTAGTATCAGAAATTTTCCCAATACCTTTCAGCAATTCATTTGACTTTTTTCAAATCTTTTGTGGATATCTTTATCTTTTAGTTTCTCAAAGTCAAAGTGCTGTTTTTCATTCCTTTTTTTGAAATTTCTTAATTTAAGAGCGGTTTTCATAATTACGATGTTGTGGGCAGTGTCTATATCTGCTTCTGGGTAGCTTCTACAGTGTTTTACTTAATTCCTAAACCGTTGTCTAACAAGAATGTAATCTATTTGATATCTTCCTATATCCCCTGACATCTTCCACGTGTATCGTCTTCTAGCATGATGTTGAAATAATGTGTTTGTGATGGTTAAATTGTTTCTGTCGCTAAATTCTATCGCCCTATTTCCCCTGTCGTTTCTCGTGCCTTAACCAAATAAACTTACTACCGCTCCTTCCCTCTACCCTCACCTACCACTGATTCCCCCGTAATTATTAAATTTTCAGGTCCTTTTACGTATCTTAGTATGTCTTCGGTAACTTTTTTAGATTGCTTCTACCTTTTCCTCACTGTGACTGGAGGTGGGCATGTACACGTGTATTATTTCTGCATTTACCGGTTTAGATTCTAATGTAATTATGACTTTTGTAAGTAGTTTTCTACACAGTGCCCTATCCTTCTTCACATAACTATCCTCACACCAGCACCCCTGGATTGTTTCCACTTAAACTATCTTGTTTACTGCGTAGTACAGCTCGCCCAGTTTAACCTTTAGTTTGATTAATTTCTCTCTTTAATACTCTTACGCTTATGTAGACCACTGCTTAATTATATATCTAGAACAATAAATCTAGAGCCATAGCAATTACTTAAATCCGCTTCTTAAATTAGTTCAATAGAGTACGTTATTTAGGTTCGTTCGCCAGAGTGGTTACTTAGAATTCATTGGAGTACGTTATTTAGATGCGTTCATTAGATTCGTTACTTAGAATTCATTAGAGTACGTTACTTAGATTCGTTTATTAGATTCGCTACTTAGAGCCCCAAATTATTAAATATTAAATTTAGGTTTAATTAATAATTCTAACTTACGTTTTTCAAAGTTAACAAAAACTTTTATCGTAGATCGGCACTAGATCTTTTAAAATGTTTCTGTCACAACTTTTACCAAAAAATTATTTAATTTTTACTATTTTCACTCCGCGTGATATTATACTTTGAACCTTTATAGATTGTACCTTGGTCGAAGAAAGACATTGTTTATAAAGTCCGTGTTCTATATAAAGTCCTCCGAGCGTACTTTGTTAATTGAGGCGTTGTGCATTTACTCACGTAGGCATCTAATTTGTGTAGCGTGTTTCTTTGAATATCAAACTTTGAACTTTCTTCAAGTCACGTCCGCTTGTTTATATTTGCATTTATTTAAATTTGCCCGTTTAATGTATCACTTAACCAAACGACTGTTTTGTTGTTTAGTACTCCAAAATCTGTTGGATTTTATATCAATTTTGCGATGTACAGATTACGTAGTCAAACATCTATGATGACGCACTTTTATTTATTTTTGCGCTAATGTTTTGAATAAGATTCTTATATAGCTAGTATGCTAGATTATTTTCTTTCACTAATTGTGTATTTATTTCAATAAAACTCCTTGCGTTTAAAATGTTATTCCTGCGTTTTATTTTCAATTTTATGCTTGTATATTTAATATAAAATACATTATACGACGTATAAGTTATTTATCTTACTAAATTTGATTTGATTTTTGAAGAATGAGCTTACCTTCATAAATTAAAGTTTGTTGTGATTTATATACAGTGTGCTCAATATTAGCTTTTTTGCATAATTGTTGAGTTACTTTTATAATAAAATTGTTTAGTTTTCTGAACGTTAGTGATATTTACATGTAGCGTATGACCCTTATGACTCAATATACCCCTAAATTACCCTATTATCATAGCAATATATATATATATATATATATATATATATATATATATTACCGTAAACTTAGGAACGAAGCTTTAACATCGATCCTTCACCTAAATCATTCGAGCCCCACGAATTGGCAGTCATAAAGTTTTGAAAATTAAAAAATTTCTTAAAAAAGAATTCCTTACCCTTTTATTACGCCTTCAAACTCCTCTGCTTCCCTGGCTAGCTCAGCAATCGGCCTCTTCTTAAATACCTAATTTTACATTCATACCTGTTTCCCTCTCACACACCATTAAATAAAATTACCAAAATAATACGACAATTGTACAACCTTTTATTTACACCTATTAACAGATAAAATATATTTACACATTTTTCCAAACAGATAGCTACAATAATTATCAGCTCAACATTGTATGTTTCAAAGTCTTGATTTTTATAACGATTTTCAACAAATTTTATTAAATATGAGTAGATGGGCCCCTCATGTAACTCTAAATTGACTTCACACTGGAGTATTGTGAGCTCATTATAACCCAGTTTTGTTTGTATTTAAAACCTTGCATTAATTAAAACAAATTTACAGTAAACTTTGACAAGCAGGTGTTCCTGTTAATTATCAACCGTTTGACAATAACAGTTCCTCGACTTTCTGGTTCTTCGTATCTGATAAAACTGACGTTGGCTTTTACAACGAATACATTTGCCTAGGAAATTATTGATTTCCTTACGTAAGCCCGCTCCCTTATGCTTATATGTGTTTGATTAAAACAAATTATGGTTAATTATGCGTATCCTTGAACTTCTAATTAATTTTGTGCGTAAATAATTTGCTCTTTTCTATATGCAGGGTTATTGAAATTTTATTGTATATACCTATTTACCCCTTTAAATCCACAAAATATATATATATATATATATATATATATATTACTCATATTTAGACCAGGGTAGAAAATTAATTAATTACATCAAATAATTTTAATCACCGTGTATAAAAATTTTATTAGATAATACGCGTTATTAAAAAACCGTGGAGCATAAAAATTCATTCGTTTCATTAAAAATAAGGGATTTAAATTATTTACAAGACGCTTTATATAAAAAGAAGCAGAATTAAAATGCTCAACGTGTAATTTAATTATTCCAAGTAAAGAAACAAATGGAAAGTACGTGCAAAATTTATATTAATTAATTCAAGTTTAAGTAACGAGTATTAAACAAAATGTACAAATAATAATTGAATATTTAATTAGGATTCACTAAAAATTAAAGGGTATTATTTTAATTGGAGTTAATTGAACCATTAGTAACATATAATATGTATAAAAGCTTGTAAAAACCCAATGATATTCAAATCGTAGAAGTGTTATTTAGAAGTAGTACGATTGAACACCTGCGTATTTTTAAAAGTCACGTTCTGCTTAAATTTTGCAGATAACAAATGGTTACAGAGAATGTTGGAGAAACCGTCGCTTAATATTCACGAGAAATGCTAATAAAGTGGGTTATTTCACAGTCCACGTGGATTGAAATAACCGATACTAAAGAATATCGATTTGTACCACTCAGAACAGGGTAGATAGAGACGGATAATATGCGCAAGACAGCGACACGAATAATTAAAAGCGTGAGTTGAGCAGCGTCACGAGAGCTACGATTGGTTGTAATCAAATGCAGATATGAGAGGTGTAAGCGGAACGATTTCGATACAAAATTAATTAGTTATTCTCGGACGTGGTTGCGTGCCGTGTGGAAAATTTCTGAGATTTAACTGGCGCGAGTGCAAATTTAATAAGAATAGCTGTGCCCGACTGTCGAAAGGGAACAGAGTATGCGAAATTCTGGGAATTGTCCGTTTGCGGGACAAAAGCGACGGACAGGTTAGCCATTATATAAACCCGGACTTTAAACAGTTTAGCTCTCTTAGATTTTTGATTATTCGATGCTTTAAACAGTGCTCTTAGATTTTCGATTTTGATTCAATAATTTAAACAGTTTGCTCGTATATTTTGGTGATTATTGAATACTTTAAAGAGTTTGCTCTTTACGTGCTACGATGAAAGTTATTTAGTGCATTTAGAAAAGAAGATACAAGGTAATAACGTCTAGTTATATTTACGAGTATTACTGTACCAACTATCAAAATTGTAACGATAAATGAATAAACAAAAGTAGGCAGTTTTGGCGTATAGCGTGAAAGAAGTATGAATTTCTTTGCTATTTTTCGGGGGTGTTAATAATTAAATAGTATTCGTAATCGTGATTGGATACACAAAACAAGATGTTGATATACTTAGATGAGTCCTGAGAAGCCCTGAAACAATTTTAGATGAATGGTGGTGTAGAAAATTTTATAAGCGTTCAGAATCAGAAGCCGTAAACATAACCCAGTTGGAATGGTGTGATTAACAAAGGACGATGTACATTGGAGCCACGAGTGCATTAACCTTCAGGTAACTTATGCTTTGTTGTTCGATTTTTGATGTTTTGGTGTGTGTTGAATAACTTTATAATTTGTTTGCTAGAAAATGGACAGTAGTGAATTTGTACAAACTATAAAATTTTAATTTTAAGGTGAAATTTTCTTGTTTAAGTAGAAAGGAGTATTTAGTATTTATGTTCTTGATTATGATGAAAATTTGGGTCTGTCTTTGAGCTCAATTAGACGAACCTGGTTAATTAACGTAAATGGGTGGAAGATGCTCCCTTTTATTCAGACTTAGGTCTGCACATATTGTAAATTAATTAGTATGCATCCTACCAGGACTTTAATTCTGGATGCAAATTAAAACTGATGACAAATTTAAACTTGAAATTTTATGATACTGATATTTATGCTGAAATTTAATTTTAAAATTTTAATGTATTATGAATATTGATGTAAATAGAGTTAACGTTGATGTTTGTCGTAGGAATGTGTTTGTTTTTTTTTATGAATGAGGATTAAAGTTTTAACTAGGTGAGCAGCCGAGGCGGAAAGAGTAAAAAGGCGACTATCAGAAGAGGATCACAGAAAACCGTAGCTCCCGAAGAATGGTGAGGGTACACAGCAATATATATATATATATATATATATATATATACATATCTACGTAAGCATAAGAATTTTTATTTCTTCTTGGTATTAAGGTCTTATTAAACTATATAAATCTTCAACGGGATAATTTATTTTTTATCAAAATCCAAACGTTTCGGCTGAAACATAGTCTAACCTTTCTCAATGGATAACTCATGTCTGAAAATAGAATTACGTAAATAACATTATATTTATGGTACAATTATATGGCTGTTTGTCAAATGCTAAAAGATTATATATTTATTATTAGATTTTAATACTGGACATTATTTAAACTTGTACATACTCCAATATCTAATGCGCTAGTTATAAAAATCTTCAGCATTACTTCTACGTTGGGAAAACATCCTCAACTTGTTGCTTTACAATGTACTCTAAGTAGCCCAATGCACCACAATTAAGGCAAGGTTTACACTGAGAAAAATATACATCCTTAAATTGTTTTATTTCATCACATAATGTGGAAAAAATAAACTTAAATTTTTCGCTCAACAAAGTGCCATTTTTCTTTTGCCTTTTCAACAATATTTTCATAGTAACCGTCAATCCTTAGGGAGATTAATTTACCTCTCGATGTTTTCATGTACAACACAACTTCAAATAAATCAATTTCCTTCCTCTGAAGCATTTTAGATGTTGCATCGATATTTTATAGAACATCGTTCCAAATTAATAGCGTTACTAAAAATTTAAAGTTTAAGTTATAATAAGGACGGTTGGTGTTGTGATTTCTTCATTATCGTGTCTTTGCTCTAGCAATTCCTCCAAAGCTATTATAACAAATTTGAAATTGTGAAGAAGGGCATCGGTAGCTTTTGCAAGAGCCGATCATCGTGTATCTGATAAACTTTTCAGGGCGATGGTTTTATCTTCTTCTGAATATTCTCTATTCTTGAGCTTTGCAAATCTTTGCTACGTACGTTGCCGCAGCCTACCAAAAAAAACAAAAGTAAGTGATGACTGGGCTCAATCGGTGAGTATTTCCACTACGAAATAAAGAGAGGCCTGAAGTAAAAACCATACTCGCCCTCATTCATAACTCATAACAAAACATCAAAAAAACTTATAATTAAACAAAATATTTTACAGGAGCACAGTAGTACTAAAAAATGCATACTCAATAATTACAATGTACATCAGTAGGAGAAGGTTACCGGTCTTGGAACCACATTTGCTCCAGCATCCACATTTGCTCCCGCATCTGGACAAAATTTACATGTAAATTCCCATAAGGAGCAAATGTGGAGATGAATCTTCTAGGAGCAAATGTGGAGATAAATCTCCTAGAAGGAAATGTGGGGCTGTAGATTCTCATAAGGAGGAAATGTGGAGATGTAAATTCTCATAAGGAGGAAATGTGGAGATGAATCTCCTATGAGGAAATGCGGAGATGAATCTCCGTTTTCATCGACTAGCCATTGCATCTTTTAAGATAAATATTTTTTGCATTTTCATCTTAGCATCCTCATTTGCTCCCACATCTGAACCAAATAGTTTTTTTTGACTAGCCATTGAATCTTTCGAGATAAACCTATTTTTTTTTGGTATCAATTAATATTAGAATTTTTTCAGCTACCCGAATCTCTTTAAATTTTTCAGATATCATTATCCCCCAGGGAGCTACCCTCATTTTAAGATTTTTTGCTGATAGCGATTTCTGACCATCCTTATAAATTTTTTAGTTATGCAATACATCAAATTAGTCTAGAATTTTACGCAAAATTTAAATCTGCAAACAGATTTGCAATAGGACCACCCCTTACAAAGTTACACTTTTAAAGTCATAAACCTCTAAATTTTTCTCTTTGCTCTATAAGCAAACCTAACAAGTAGTTTTCTTCGACTAGTCATTTCCACCCGCAAGATAAACCTATCTTGTTTGGTATCAATTAATATTAGAATTTTCTCAGCGACCCGAATTTCTAGGAATTTTTTAGATTGCATCATCCCCGGGCGGCTACCCTAATTTTAAGATTTTTTGCTGATAGCGATTTCTAACTGTCCTTATAAATTTTTTTAGACATACGACACATCAAACTAACCTAGAATTTTATGCAGAATTTGAATCTGCAAACAGATTTAAAATCCGACCAATCCTTACAAAGATGCATTTTTAAAAGTCTCAAACCTCAAAATTTTTGCATGCTTTAATCAACCATTTCCCGAGAAATCTAAAGCTGCGGGGATTTTAGAAATGAGTTCTTTATAAGCCATAAGTGTTTAATATTTAAAACCATTTTCATTATTGACTATATGTTTGAGAAATACAAGAAATATATTTCAATGTCGTGCATTAGAAAATTCACGTATAATTGCTTGTAGTTTATTAATAACATAATGTACTTTCTAGTACGTCCTCGAATAAGTATTTAGGGAAATACAAATTTTAAATAAACACTTTAAACCTTTACTAAGGAAATACCAAACTTGTTGTCTACAGGATACTTACTAATAAAGCATTTTAATTTTAAATAACTTCTATGTCATATTTTCGGAAATGACAGACTTGAATATGTTCTTTGGAAACAATCGAAGATTGCCGAAGACACTCGAAAAGTGCACAAACGCGGTCGCTAAACCAATTAGCATTAATATCAAGTATTCCGTACTTTTGTAGGTAGCTCATTTCCTAGAACCAAATCTTCTGCAATGTACAATGTCCTTAAAACTATCTACTTTAATATTCTTAACTACATTTCGTGAGACCTCTTTCATCTTTTTAATTGTGTCTTTCTCGCTTACAATACAGTAGGACTTGGCTTTCGTACCAACGAATTCTAATACTAGACCCTCATTAAAGTTGTTTTTGAATTTCCCTACAGCTTTTTTGTTGACATGCAGTATATTGTGTTTATTATCTGCGGGGTACACCACTTTAAACCTAAAAATAAAAACAAGATAGTTTAATACGCTTATTAATAATTTTTGCTAATGTAGGCGTTACAAATATGTAAAAACAAACTTTATCAAGAAATATAATGTTTTAAATAAAATACATACATGTATTGATAACATCTATTGATAACATCATGGACACTATGTCGCATATTATAAAAGTAAGAACGACGTTAGACAACGATAGTCACCGTTGTTTATTTGTTTATTTATTGTTTTCACAATGCAAAGACACAAAAAGTAATACTGACATTCCAATGGGAAGATGGTACTATATTAATGACTCAAATATTTCAAAAGTGTCCAAAAAAAGTCCTTGAGACACGTGCATATTTATTATTCTATGAACGATTATTGTAATGTTCTCTGTACAAAATAGTTTTTATTTTAACTAATTGTGTATGTATGCCATGTAGTTTTACAATAAAATCAGAAAAAAATTACTAAAAATTTACTAAAAGTATTAAAAAATATTAAGTTTAGTTTTCTGTTGGATTTTGAACTCACACCTTCACACTAATTGTGCAAATGTGACTCTTTGCTTAGTTTGTAGCATAAACAAATTCTAAAATTAATCACTGAGTAAACAAGATGTCTTACTTTTAATAGGGCGGGTCCTAAAATACTAGCAGATATGATAATTTGATATAGCCAAATTTTATACGTATATTGAAATCAAATATTTTTGTCATATAAGAAAAAAATAAATATTAACAGAAAGCGTTTTCTTGCTTGTTCAGTTAGATATTTAAATAATTTTAGTAAACTTAGTAAAGCACAAACGTAGGTCAGTTTATTTTTACTGATACCAGATCTGATATAGAATTACAATCTTTAAATACATAATTAACCAGTTGAATTTATACTTCTTGTTCAAAAATAACTGATAGTATTTTAGAAAACAGGCAAAAAGAAGCATATTAGCGTTAAACATCAATTTCCAGAAAAACATTAGCATTTAAATTTATATCAAGATCTAAGTAACAGTTAAACGTGTTCAACAAAGCATGTTTAATTTGCTCAGTATTTATTCGCAATGAATTACAAGTATAATACGCCAAGCGTGCCTTATTCTTTATTAATGTTCCATATAGTACATAATGGAACGCTTCGTTTTAATAATCTTCTTGTAGTAAAATATCTGTGTGACATAAAGTTATTTTGTCGAGCATCTCTAGCAATCTTGTTGCTTTCGTATTTCCCCACCTCTAACGGCGAGTCTTTGAATCGTCGCTATCGTTCGTTTCTCGTTTGTTCGTAAGTCGTAGCCAAGCTATCAATTCCTCAAGATGTTTTCCAGGCTAGAGGCTTGCGACCTTTGATTAAATTATTTGTGTGAGTGGTTCAAGTCATGGTAGACTTGAATAAATATCAATAACTTCTACTAACGGTTTGTAATTTATACATTTTACGAACTTAATTTAATTTTGTTTCATTTATTTAGCGCGCCTACGAAAACAAAAGAGAAGTACAAGTGAGAATTTTTGTTTTGTAAGTTGTATGGTTCTGTACAAGGATTGGAGATTGCGGACATGTGGTCGTGATTGCTGTTACCCCAAGGAATGGTTACGGCTTCCTAAGTTTAAAATGGTTTATGGTGTTATGTGGAGCTGATGAAATTTCTGATGGGATTTGTTTATGAAAATCAGATGCAGTTTGGTTCGTTATTAAATTTAAGAAATTTTGCATATGTTTAGAATGTCGTTAGTCTTTGATAAACAGACGGTCATATAAAAAACACGAAATTTGCTATCATGTTTATGACCATATGAGCTGTTTCACTTTCGATTATTGTTAAACTGGTTTTACAAACGGCAAAAAGAAATTTCTGTTAAGTTAGGTTTATATATTTGTAGGCTTTGTTTACGTTCGAACTTCAGATAAATTTCGAAATATATTTTTGACATTATATTTTTTTGCGATGTAGTAACATTTTAAAGATAATTGCCGTGAAAGCAGATGCTTCGTGTAGCTTTCCTAAAATTCAAATTAAACATTCTTTAATCTTGAAGTTAGTTTTTATTCACATATAAATTATAAAAACTTAGTATAAAAATTTAAATTCGTCTAGTGACAATTGCAAAGTGTTTGCATTTGTGTTCATACAAAGTTTTGAGGTTATGAAAATTTATATACTTAATACAAAAAGTACTTGATAAGTAATAGCAGTGAACTTTTGTTTACTTTTAATTTGTTATGTACATGGAAATTTATTACACTTCATTGCAAAATTTAAATACACGCTGCGTAATAATTATGAAACTGTAATCTATCTGATAAGATCTACCCAGGATAGAAATGATAGTTCAATGCTTTGTGTTTAAAAATTTTTTTGATTAAATATTTAAAACAAGCTTATGTTTAGAGAGGAGTCTTTTGCTTAAAAAAAATATTTTGATTTTGTTATAAACATTATTGTTCAGAATTTTTACATGTTAAAAAGTTATAAATTTTTAAATGAAAGTTTTTTTACTTCAGTAAACAATTAGTTAAACTTTGAGACTTTTATTTTGGTCAAATGCGATCAAATCTGATAACATAAAGGTAGAATTCTTGGGTAATAATTTTGTGCCAATATCATATTGGATATACATTTTTTTATTTTTGATACTTTTATGGGACACAAATGGTGTTCTACATTTTTTTTATTTAATCTTTGTAATTTCTTACAGGAGCTGCGTCTTATTTTTATAAGGCAGGTTTTTGTTAACGAAGGCGATCGTTTTATCTTTGGATTTCTACGTCCGCCCTTAGAATTGTGTTTTGCTCTTATCGTGATTATCTCAGGACTTGGTGGCGCCTATTTAACTTTGTTTAGTTTTTGAAAAACAAAATTCGACTTACCCCCCACTTCTTATTGCTCTACCCAGGAACAGACCCCTAGCTATGTCGGAAGATGGCCCTTTCTTCGATTCTCTGTGAAGGAAGCGGAAGATTTTTGTGCACTGGCGCCCAACTTTAAAATTACGTTTCACTGACGCCCATCAAACAATAAAAATACGTTTCAAGTTGACCAAACAACAGGAGGTGTTCTAGGGTAACTGGAATTATTTCTAGTTCATTTTTTAATAATGGCCTACTCGAAGTTTTAGACTTTGTATTTTCAACTTAATATTCAACGAACGAACTCATCACACTTAGGTAGTTATGGAATTAATAACATAATGTACTTTCTAGTACGTCCTCGAATAAGTATTTAGGGAAATACAAATTTTAAATAAACACTTTAAACCTTTACTAAGGAAATACCAAACTTGTTGTCTACAGGATACTTACTAATAAAGCATTTTAATTTTAAATAACTTCTATGTCATATTTTCGGAAATGACAGACTTGAATATGTTCTTTGGAAACAATCGAAGATTGCCGAAGACACTCGAAAAGTGCACAAACGCGGTTGCTAAACCAATTAGCATTAATATCAAGTATTCCGTACTTTCGTAGGTAGCTCATTTCCTAGAACCAAATCCTCCGCAATTTACAATGTCCTTAAAACTATTTACATTAATATTCTTAACTACATTTCGTGAGACCTCTTTCATCTTTTTAATTGTGTCTTTCTCGCTTACAATACAGTAGGACTTGGCTTTCGTACCAACGAATTCTAATACTAGACCCTCATTAAAGTTGTTTTTTGAATTTCCCTACAGCTTTTTTGTTGACATGCAGTATATTGTGTTTATTATCTGCGGGGTACACCACTTTAAACCTAAAAATAAAAACAAGATAGTTTAATACGCTTATTAATAATTTTTGCTAATGTAGGCGTTACAAATATGTAAAAACAAACTTTATCAAGAAATATAATGTTTTAAATAAAATACATACATGTATTGATAACATCTATTGATAACATCATGGACACTATGTCGCATATTATAAAAGTAAGAACGACGTTAGACAACGATAGTCACCGTTGTTTATTTGTTTATTTATTGTTTTCACAATGCAAAGACACAAAAAGTAATACTGACATTCCAATGGGAAGATGGTACTATATTAATGACTCAAATATTTCAAAAGTGTCCAAAAAAAGTCCTTGAGACACGTGCATATTTATTATTCTATGAACGATTATTGTAATGTTCTCTGTACAAAATAGTTTTTATTTTAACTAATTGTGTATGTATGCCATGTAGTTTTACAATAAAATCAGAAAAAAATTACTAAAAATTTACTAAAAGTATTAAAAATATTAAGTTTAGTTTTCTGTTGATTTTGAACTCACACCTTCACACTAATTGTGCAAATGTGACTCTTTGCTTAGTTTGTAGCATAAACAAATTCTAAAATTAATCACTGAGTAAACAAGATGTCTTACTTTTAATAGGGCGGGTCCTAAAATACTAGCAGATATGATAATTTGATATAGCCAAATTTTATACGTATATTGAAATCAAATATTTTTGTCATATAAGAAAAAATAAATATTAACAGAAAGCGTTTTCTTGCTTGTTCAGTTAGATATTTAAATAATTTTAGTAAACTTAGTAAAGCACAAACGTAGGTCAGTTTATTTTTACTGATACCAGATCTGATATAGAATTACAATCTTTAAATACATAATTAACCAGTTGAATTTATACTTCTTGTTCAAAAATAACTGATAGTATTTTAGAAAACAGGCAAAAAGAAGCATATTAGCGTTAAACATCAATTTCCAGAAAAACATTAGCATTTAAATTTATATCAAGATCTAAGTAACAGTTAAACGTGTTCAACAAAGCATGTTTAATTTGCTCAGTATTTATTCGCAATGAATTACAAGTATAATACGCCAAGCGTGCCTTATTCTTTATTAATGTTCCATATAGTACATAATGGAACGCTTCGTTTTAATAATCTTCTTGTAGTAAAATATCTGTGTGACATAAAGTTATTTCGTCGAGCATCTCTAGCAATCTTGTTGCTTTCGTATTTCCCCACCTCTAACGGCGAGTCTTTGAATCGTCGCTATCGTTCGTTTCTCGTTTGTTCGTAAGTCGTAGCCAAGCTATCAATTCCTCAAGATGTTTTCCAGGCTAGAGGCTTGCGACCTTTGATTAAATTATTTGTGTGAGTGGTTCAAGTCATGGTAGACTTGAATAAATATCAATAACTTCTACTAACGGTTTGTAATTTATACATTTTACGAACTTAATTTAATTTTGTTTTATTTATTTAGCGCGCCTACGAAAAACAAAAGAGAAGTACAAGTGAGAATTTTGTTTTGTAAGTTGTATGGTTCTGTACAAGGATTGGAGATTGCGGACATGTGGTCGTGATTGCTGTTACCCCAAGGAATGGTTACGGCTTCCTAAGTTTGAAATGGTTTATGGTGTTATGTGGAGCAGATGAAATTTCTGGTGGGATTTGTCTATGAAAATCAGATGCAGTTTGGTTCGTTATTAAATTTAAGAAATTTTGCATATGTTTAGAATGTCGTTAGTCTTTGATAAACAGACGGTCATATAAAAAACACGAAATTTGCTATCATGTTTATGACCATATGAGCTGTTTCACTTTCGATTATTGTTAAACTGGTTTTACAAACGGCAAAAAGAAATTTCTGTTAAGTTAGGTTTATATATTTGTAGGCTTTGTTTACGTTCGAACTTCAGATAAATTTCGAAATATATTTTTGACATTATATTTTTTTGCGATGTAGTAACATTTTAAAGATAATTGCCGTGAAAGCAGATGCTTCGTGTAGCTTTCCTAAAATTCAAATTAAACATTCTTTAATCTTGAAGTTAGTTTTTATTCACATATAAATTATAAAAACTTAGTATAAAAATTTAAATTCGTCTAGTGACAATTGCAAAGTGTTTGCATTTGTGTTCATACAAAGTTTTGAGGTTATGAAAATTTATATACTTAATACAAAAAGTACTTGATAAGTAATAGCAGTGAACTTTTGTTTACTTTTAATTTGTTATGTACATGGAAATTTATTACACTTCATTGCAAAATTTAAATACACGCTGCGTAATAATTATGAAACTGTAATCTATCTGATAAGATCTACCC
Source organism: Platerodrilus igneus (assembly GCA_036346225.1). Classification (NCBI taxonomy): domain Eukaryota; kingdom Metazoa; phylum Arthropoda; class Insecta; order Coleoptera; family Lycidae; genus Platerodrilus; species Platerodrilus igneus. Next base: position 129,062 of record JARFIW010001763.1, on the reverse strand, counting down.
AGGATAGAAATGATAGTTCAATGCTTTGTGTTTAAAAATTTTTTGATTAAATATTTAAAACAAGCTTATGTTTAGAGAGGAGTCTTTTGCTTAAAAAATATTTTGATTTTGTTATAAACATTATTGTTCAGAATTTTTACATGTTAAAAGTTATAAATTTTTAAATGAAAGTTTTTACTTCAGTAAACAATTAGTTAAACTTTGAGACTTTTATTTTGGTCAAATGCGATCAAATCTGATAACATAAAGGTAGAATTCTTGGGTAATAATTTTGTGCCAATATCATATTGGATATACATTTTTATTTTGATACTTTATGGGACACAAATGGTGTTCTACATTTTTTATTTAATCTTTGTAATTTCTTACAGGAGCTGCGTCTTATTTTTATAAGGCAGGTTTTGTTAACGAAGGCGATCGTTTTATCTTTGGATTTCTACGTCCGCCTTTAGAATTGTGTTTTGCTCTTATCGTGATTATCTCAGGACTTGGTGGCGCCTATTTAACTTTGTTTAGTTTTTGAAAAACAAAATTCGACTTACCCCCACTTCTTATTGCTCTACCCAGGAACAGACCCCTAGCTATGTCGGAAGATGGCCCTTTCTTCGATTCTCTGTGAAGGAAGCGGAAGATTTTTGTGCACTGGCGCCCAACTTTAAAATTACGTTTCACTGACGCCCATCAAACAATAAAAATACGTTTCAAGTTGACCAAACAACAGGAGGTGTTCTAGGGTAACTGGAATTATTTCTAGTTCATTTTTTAATAATGGCCTACTCGAAGTTTTAGACTTTGTATTTTCAACTTAATATTCAACGAACGAACTCATCACACTTAGGTAGTTATGGGAATTTTACATGAAGCAAAAACCAGAACTTAAGTTGTTTTTTTGTTAATTTGAATTCTAAAGTAGTTGTTAAATCATGTTATAAATTTGTTGTTAGACTTCTTATTTTTTCTATTTTATCTAGTTGTGTCTTTATTTTATCTTTGTTGCGCATTGTTGAATCGACCAGATCGTGGTAGGTGCTGAAAGGTTAAAGTGGATCAAGTGCGACCTGAAGATCTCCGACATTCAAAACTTTTCACACCTTAACTGCATGGCGTTCTATCAGCGAATGTACGGAAGGGGTCGGAGTAGCCTGTTGCAGAACTCGTAGCTGTGCGCATGATTTGGTCGTAAACAGAAGATACGATAGAATTATATTCAACCACGTAAATCGATTTATTTTGAATTTCGTTAGATGTGTTTCTAATATACACTAACGAGAATTAAAATACTGACTAAATGTGTTTGGTTCCATTTATTTGACTTATATAAAAAAATTTAAACAAATAGAATAATATCACTATACAAGGTAAATACAAAAATTATTGTAGCTTATTCATAATTTTATAAAATGTTTGGGTTTCGGAAAATTAGAACGCTTCGCAAGATTGAGTTGATGTGGTGGACAACGAACATGGCTCAAAAAGGTGCGATTTTCATTAGAAGATTAGCAACTGCTTTATACAGTAGGACGTGAACACCGTTCTCTTCTCTATTCAATCACAATTGCTCCATCGTAGTCTTGTCCAATCAAATTTTTTGTATCCACATCATCTTTAAATGCATTCATCTAAACTTCGAAGTATTCTGCCGCTGTGCGATTTCCTGTGCTGAAAAATTCCAAAAAATTTTCTTTTACCAAAACACCATTATTTCCTGAAAGATCCAAATCCAGATCACCAAAGCGATTTGATCAGTTTTTGAAATGTACGTTGTACTGTCCACAATAACCGTCCAAAACTCTACCTTTTTATTTCTATGAGAATGGAGTTTCGTGTTGAATCGGCCAAAGATTTACCTTGCTCCTCCATGATTGTCGAACTCAAACATTTAATTTTTTATTCAATTCAATGTGCAGCTGCAACTGTGGTACATAATTAGATAGAAATTTTATAAATTTTAAGTACATTCCTGTCCCTTCGAGATATATCGTTAGAGTGACCTCTTAGTGGCAACGTTACCAATGTAATTGTCCTAATTAGATCGAATTGTAAGTCCAAAATATCTTCTGTTCTGTTCTTTTCATCCAATTTTTTTGTCAATGAAAAGTCTACAGATTTTTTCTAGATATGTCCCCATTCCGGAATAAGCTGATATATGAAACCTAATTCGAGTGTGCTCCTCTATTCTTGCACGTTCTTCGCCCAATTTGTTCTTTAAATCGAAATAGTTGTCCATTGGTCTTTGCTTAATTCGTGCCTCTTGGTTGACTCGCACCAAATTTTACAATCAACAATTTTTCATTTGAAGTAGGTTCCCTTCCTGTGTATAAACTTAAATCAGAAAGATAATCAATCACCAGTCACTGAAGCTTTTATGGTGATGATGTCATTTTCATTATTGTCAACTTCCTTGGTGTCTGTTCGCTTAAAATCCGTTTCTGTGGAGGTAGTTTGTTGAGCATTTGATTCTGGAGTAGCAGTAGCATCCTGTTTACAAAATGACATTTTGTACAAAGACTTCATTTCTAAACTTTGATTAGAACTTACACTACTTTGTTTGAAGACGTATCTCAAAAAAAATCTGATAGTTTTCTAAAAAGCATAAATAATGTTCATGCAGTAAATAATGGCGCGTGCGGTCTCTTTAGATTTAAAGATATAATAAATATAATAACTAGATAATCATTTCACTCAAAATTTGAGGAATTTTATAATTTATTGGAGTAGCAAACAATTACAAATGTTGCAAAATGTGGTGGCGGCGAAAGAATATATTGCACCCCACTTATATGCTTTGCGTACTAACTATGCGTTTCTGTTCTGCAGTGTCTCTGAGAGACTAAAATCTCACGGTATCAGTTACGGTTTAAATAAATATTAAATTAAATAACTATGACATAGTACCATTATTTTCTTTATTTGCGCTCTTGCCCCTAGAATTGGCTGCCTATTAAATATTTTGACGAAATGTTTTAGTGATCTTTATTCAGTCAACTTTCAATTTAGATTCCTATTGTTACATGAAAGAAATAAAAGTTAAATTAATTTTTTCTGTGACGGGGAAAAATGTGACATTTCATACTTCTTGACAGGTAACAAAATGTCACTTTTTATGAAATTCCTTTTTTTCCCGGGAAAAAAATGAGTACTTTTTTCCCGGGTAAGTAAAAACACGAAGATATTTAATTTAAAGCCGGGCGCAGTACCTGTGTGGACGTGGAGCGCAAACTATCCATTTCTGATTTCTGAATATTCAAAACCGATATAAACAACTTAAGTAAGCAATTTTTAAAACCACTCGCAGAATTAAATTTACAGATATTTGATTACTTGTTTGAAACTTCAAATTTAACATCATCATCATTAGGTCTTCAGTCCTGGAACTGGTTAGATGAGTACTATCATTGTTTCCTATTCTAAACTAACCTACAAATTTCCTAGAAATTTGCACAGTCTGCATCTATCACTATCTGATCTAGATCTACATCTACCTCTTTTTTCCTATCTCTGCTTGTATCAAATTTGACATCGATTGATTTTTTGACTTTAATATTGTCTTCACTATTAAATCATTGTTTTGCATGTCACAGAAAAAAAAATGTATTAGTAGGTAAGTAAGGCCAGTCTAACTTCAAAACGGTGCACGCGTATGTTTTTCAATGTAACATACGCGTGCACCGTTTTGAAGCCAGACCGGCCTTATATACTTTCAATGTAAAATACGTGTGGACACGTTTTGAAGTCAGATTGGCTTTATATTACTTTCAATAGAACAAACGTGTGTGACTTCAACACACACGTATGCTACGTTAAAAAATGTAAGTGCGTGCAAAGAAGACGTGGAGCTGTTTTGAATTCGGTTTTCTAGCGAGAAGTTATAAAGTAGGTCGGATTCATAATATCACATCTAAGTCAACTGTATAAAAAATGCTGTATTTAATTAAAGTGGATTCTGATTTATGTTTTTACTTTTGTTTAGAGCTGCAAATACACCTAGGCCGGTTTGACTTCAAAATGTGTCCACACGTATGATACATTGTTAAAATGTAGATGCGTGCTGAAAAAAAGTGGAGCTGTTTTGAATTCTAGCGAGAAGTTATGAAGCAGGTCAGATGCAAAATATGCTAAGGCTGGTTTGAATTCAAAGTGCGACCAATCTGCAAATACACGCATAGACCGGTTTCAATTCAAAAAGTGTGTTCACTCTTGTGATAGATTGAAAAGTAGGTTAGCAAAGTACGCAGATGATGGTAATCTGCTATATAAGGAGATTGCTCCTAATATTAATTTAATTAGTCGAAGTTTACTGCATATTTACATACCTACATATACAAACATGTATATAGTTGATATTCAGGAACTTAAATATAAGAAAAACGAGTTTGTGTGCAAAGAAATTGCGCTTTTGGACTTGTTGGAAGGCGTTGTTTGGCATCAAATTTTAAAACTGCCAATGCAGTCTAGTTGTTTGAACCAAGATCTTATAAAACATAACGACTTAGTGACAAGGAATATTCATGGTCTTTCTTGGGGTGAATCTTCAACGGCTGGAATGAGTCATCATATATAGCGCTTTATTTGAAGCAAATTATCAGACCCGGTGAAGAAGTTTGTGTGAAGGGTCTAGGAAAGAAGAAATGGATGGAAACCTATCTAATGCAAAACGTTGTAACTGATATGCTTGCACTAGGTTGTCCTAAGCTATCGGAGTTAAAAATAAACAATCGTTTACTATGTAACATCCATTGTTATAGACCCAGCAATAATAATCTGCAATGTGCAAAACAAAATACCTTGTTATTAAAAGAATGGTTTAATAATAATAAAAAACAATAAAAAATTGTGTCTGTATTATTGTAGTCAGTAAGAAATTTTTAATGCTGATGTCTGCAGAAAAAAAACGATTAAATTCAGTCAGCACGAATGGGACTCTCAACCCTGAAAGCAATTATAATTGATCAACGCAATAGCTCTTTACTGGCTTTACAACATTTAACAAATTGTACAGATATCTCGAAATTTGCCAAAGACAGACAGACAGACAGACAGACTGATTGCACCAATTTCTCATTCTCGCTTTTAAAAAATAACAAGTCGTAGTTATTAAATCGCGAACACACAGTTATCTGCAAGAAATATATACTGATTTGTCAAAGACAGACAGACTGATTGCATCAATTTTTCATTCTCACTTTAAAGAATAACAAGTCGTAGTTATTAAATCGCGAACTCAGTTATCTGTAAGAAATATATAAACGGGGAAATTTATGAAATTCTCCAACTTCAAAAACTAGAAATAAATCTATTGAAATATATGCTATAAGTTATTTACTGGTTACTGGTTTCCCAATGTACAGATATCTCGAAATTTGCCAAAGACAGACAGACAGACTGATTGCATCAATTTTTCATTCTCGCTTTTAAAGAATAACAAGTCGGGAATAATGTGAAATGAAACACACAATGTATTTTTGTTTACTGTAATTTATAAAATACTATATATATATATATATATATATATATATATATTTCAGCAGACCTAATACCCACTAACATAATTATAATCAATTATATATATATATATATATATATATATATATATATATATATATAATGTTACGTACTCTAGAATAAACATACTATAATTCACTTAAGTTGTTTATATCTTCATTTTCTAAATGCACAAGCATCCCAAATATAAAGAACACTTCTAACTCACTCCAACTCTAAACGGTAAAATATTGCCTTATTAGTTCTATGAGGGTTGTCTTCTTCATCTCTGGCGCGCGATCGTTTCTGGTTATTCTTCTTCGTGTTCACTAAAAAAGATTCAGATGAAGATTAGATCAAGTAAATGCATTAAGAAAATTAAATCTATATTAAGCCAACGAATACATACTGTGTATTGGTGTCATCAGGTCGTACGTTGCAATTGGTGGATCTGCTCACATAGCCAACGATTTTTCCAGCACTTCATTTGGATTGACTATAAACTACTCAATAATTTTAACCCAACCACGTTCCTGACAAGGGTAATTTTAAAAAAAGTTTTTATTTTTGATTTGTTATAGAACACAACTACAACTTAACAATAAAGATTGAGCGATTATCACTCATATATCTTGAGTATATAAAGATATTAAACAACAAGAACAGCAGAAAATTCAACCCATGTCGGCAAGAATTTAATGCTAAGGTATTGTCTAGATAGCAATTGTAGAAATATAAAATCTACAGAAAATTTAATAAACCCAGTCATGTATAAATTTAATGCTGACGTCCGCAGAAAAAAAATAAATGTATTCACCAAGAAATTTAATGCTAACATCAGCAGAATCATAAATAAACCTACTCAGTCAGCATGAATGGGACTCCAAACCCTAAAAGCAATTATAATTGATCAACGCAATTTAAGATTAGCTGGTTATTAGTTTCCCATAGATTTTAAACACATTATTATACCGTATTTGAAATATTTACTTTTTTCAGTAAAACTGAAAGAAATTGATTTTTATACATTTTAATTAAATATATTAAAGAATACTCGATAACATAGACTTTTTCTATTGTCTAATTTGTAGTACTTTATTACAAAAAAATTACATACGACCGCGTTTTTTTTGCCAACGAAAGTCTTGTCTATTGCTTCTTCAGCATTCGCATTTCCATAGTTACGTACTGAGGGCAACTCTGCAATTTTAGATCACATGCATTTCTAATTTCAATCGCAAAAAAAATGAAAGCATCTATTCGAAATATGCACTCAGATTAAAAATTAAAAATTGTTTTTACATCCGTTCTGTAAACTGAGATTAAATCCATATAATCCAAGATTAAATTAAACTTTCAATTTTGTTTAATAATTTACACTCATGCTACGTGCGAATGAAACGTTCACAAAAGCGATCTTGTACCTATCATAAATTATATGATTTTAATTTCTTGCCTTAAAATAGAATGCCGTTTTCTGGTTGTGATTAATTACACAAACCAGTATTAAAAACATTCTGCAGTTTTATCCTAGAATTAAAGTTGTGTAATTTAATTTATTGTAAGCTATATTGCAGCACCTTGACAATGAAAAGAATTTCTTGATGTAGCATGGCTCGTGTAATGAACTTTGTTATCAAAATAAAATACAACCTGCTTTCAATGTAAATGCAATTACATACCTATATATATATATATATATATATATATATATATATATTGCTGTGCAACCACCAAAATTCGGGAACTACGGTTTTCGAATCGAGCCCCAGCGTTGGGCCGTCATAAATTGCTGTGAAACCTACAAAAAGCCTCACCAGAGTAAAAAAAAGCATTCGAGCCTCTCGAATTTGGCGCCTAGATTTGCTTTGATTCTCTTGTCCGTTGAATTGCCTCTTTTTTCTTTCCGCCTCGGCTGCTCACCTAGTTAAAACTTTCATCCTCGTTCATAAAAAAAAAAACAAACACATTCCTACCACAAACATCAACGTTAACTCTATTTACATCAATATTCATAATACATTAAAATTTCAAAATTAAATGTCAGCATAAATTTCAGTATCATAAAATTTCAAGTTCAAATTTGTCATCATTTTAATTTGCATCCAGAATTAAAAGTCCTTGTAGGATGCATACTAATTAAGTTAACAATATGTGCAGACCTAAGTCTGATTAAAAGGGAGCATCTCCCACCCCTTTACGTTAATTAAGCAGGTTAGTCTAATTGAGCTCAAAGACAGACCCAAATTTTCATCATAATCAAGAACATAAACTGCTAAATACTCCTTTCTACTTAAACAAGAAAATTTCACCTTAAAATTAAAAATTTGTTGTTTGTACAAATTCACTACTGTCCATTTTTTATCAAACAAATTATAAAGTTATTCAACACACACCAAAACATCAAAAATCGAACAACAAAGCATAAGTTACCTGAAGGTTAATGCACTCGTGGCTCCAATGTACATCGTCCTTTGTTAATCACACCATTCCAACTGGGTTATGTTTACGGCTTCTGATTATGAACGCTTTTAAATTTTTCTACACCACCATTCATCTAAAGTTGTTTCAGGGCTTCTCAGGAACTCATCTATGTATATCTAAATCTTGTTTTGTAGATCCAATCACGTTTACGAATAACACTTGATTACTCACTCCCGAACAAAATAGCAAAGAAATTCATAATTCGTTCACGCTATACTCAAAACTGCCTACTTTTATTTATTTATTTATCGTTACTAATTTGGATAATTGGTACAGTAATACTGGCAAATATAACTAGACTTTATTACCTTGTATCTTCTCTAAGTGCACTAATAACTTTGATTGTAGCACGTAATCACCACGTATTCTACTTAAAGTATCAAAAAATAAAGAGCAAAACTGTTTTAAAGTATCGAATAAAATCAAAAATATAAGAGCACTGTTTAAAGTATCGAATAAAATCAAAAATCTAAGAGAGTGAAACACCTTTTAGCCCGGGTTTATATAATGGCCCGCTTGCAAGTCGAATTTGTCCCGCAACAGACAATTTTTAGAATTTCGCATTCTGTTTTCCCTTTCGACGGTTCGGCACAGCGATTCTACTAAAATTTGCACACGTCCAAGTTGAAAATCTAAGAAATTTCCACACGGCTCGCCACGTCTGAGAACAACTAATTAATTTTACACACCAACTGATATGCTTTCCCCTCTCATGTTTGCATCTTATTTCAACCAATTGTAGCCCTAGTGAAGCTTCACAAATCACGCCTTTTATTATCCGTGTCTCTGCTTGCGCGTTTTATCCATCCCTTTCTACCTTGGTCTGAGTGGTACAAATCGATATTCTTTACTATCTGCTATTTAAATCCACGTGGATTCCTACGTGAGTAAAATAACCCCTCGTCTAGCATTTCCTGCTAAAACATCCAACCGTTTCCAATATACGTAGAAGCTGCATGTTTATTTATTCAAATTTATTAGAACTTTGAGATTTAAAAGTTTGCAGGTGTGTGCTCCTAATGAACGTTTTAATATAATTCTCCAAGCTTTATTTCATGGTATTTTAACCAAACTTGGATTTTCACAGGCTTTTATGCTTATTATATATTACTAATAGTTCAATTAACTCCAATTAAAATAATAATGAATGGCATTGACTTCTACCCTTTAATTTTTAGCGAATACCAATTAAATATTAATTTATTATTTGTACACTTTGTTTAATACCCGTTACTTAAAAATTGAATTAATTAATATAAACTTCGCACGTAATTTCTATTTGTTTCTTTATACAGGGTAATTAAAATTATTTGATGTCGTTAATTAATTTTTTACCCTGGTCTAAATTTTAGTATTTTATATATATATATATATATATATATATATATATATATATTATAGTGGCTTTAAAGGATTAAAAATAAATACAAACGAAGCAATTTCAAACACCCTGTATAAAGGAACAAACAGAAATTACGTGCGAAATTTATATTAATTAATTCAATTTTTAAGTAATGGGTATTAATCAACTTGTACAAATAATAATTAAAAATGTAATAGCTTTGAAAAGAATTAAATGGCAAAAGTCAATGCCATGCATTTATTAATTTAATTGGAGTTAATTGAACAATTATTGATATATAATAAGCATAAAAGCCTGTGAATACCCAAGGTTAAAGACGCGTTGCTAACAAACGGATATATCAGGAGGGTTGAAATACCATGAAACGAAGCTCGGAGAATTGTATTTAAAACGTTCATTACGATCGAACACCTGCAAACTTTTAAATGTCAGGTTCTAATAAATTTGAGCAGATAAACATGCAGCTTCTGCGTATATTGGAAACGGTTGAAAGTTTCAGCAGGAAATGCTAGATTAGGGGTTATTTTACTCACGTAAGAATCCACGTGGATTTAAATAGCATATTGACTGGAATATTGATTTTCTACCACTAAAACTAGGGTAGAAAGGGACAGAGAAAACGCATAAATAAGAGACACTAATAGGATAGGAGGGATTTGTGAAGCGTCACGAGGTCTACGATTGGTCGATATGTTAGTTTGATTTGAAACAAGCACGAGGATAGTGGAGCATAATTTTCTAAAAATATTATAACGAGGTACGGAATTTCGCGGATTCGAAAATAGAGTGGAGTGCAAATTTGCGAGAATGTGTGGTGTTAACAGGGGATTTCGCGTTAAAGCAGGTGTGGAGAGGTTACATTCGAGTGTATAAATGATTTGAGAGAACGTAGTGAGGGCTCTTAAGTTTTCGATCGCTACAAACAACGTATCCATGTATCACCAGTTGTAAGTATTACAAATTCAATTAAATTTATTACAAGGTGATAGTCTCTTGATTAAATACACGGTTAAGTGTGCCGAAAGTACAGTTTAATAGAGATATCATCTATAATTATAATCAACTCGTGTCGGGACATTAAGTTGCGTGGTTTGAAGCATCTAATTAATGAAGAAATAATTTTAAATGAAATTTGGACTTGGTTACACCGGGGAGGTCGCGTTTGCAGTTCAATTTAGATGGAGTTTTTCTAGTACCAGCTAGAAACGACCTGCAGAACGGATCGAAGAAATAGACGGCATCATCCACAAAGCAAAGATCTACTATAAATTTCCAGGTAACGATTTTAATTGTGACTTTATAAACTGTGAATATTGTGAGAACGTATGATAGTGAAATTCCAAGGTAGTGTGTATTATTTACGTATTGAAATTAATACGTGTAAAAACTTTATTATGGTATTTAACTAAAAAAGTTGAAGGTGTCTATAAAGCTTTTAAACGTTCCCTCAAAACGTAAAATTTATGTGAAGAGTACATGGCTTTGCTTTGTTATTTGTCTTAAAAGTATGCAAATGCATAATTAGCTGGGTTATTCTGAGCTCACCCTACCCCAGAGTTTAGTTAGAGTAAAATGAATAAAGAAATTATAAAGAAGGAATTTTAGAGAAGGTATTATTCAAGTTCCATTTACTCCGGGTACAATTTCTGTGTTTAATGATTTAAAAATAAAATACTGGACATTTTAAAATAAGGTTTTTCTGAAGTGTAACGTGATAAATAGAATATGGACTATATTGCATTTTATTTGTAAATAGTTATAAATAAAAGCTTGTATGTTGGTTGTTGTATTTGAGGTTTTATTGCTAGTGTGTGTGTATGATTGAGAATATGCGAGTGAATCTAGATACCCAAGAGGAGATCCGAATGAGCTAGCCGGAAGCAGTTGAAGAAGGCCGTTCAACCGAGGAAGAAAGGAAAACGGGTAAGCATAATTTTTTTTTGGATTAGTTAATTTTTGAAAATTTGTTTATTGTCAAATATGAAAATTTTATAAATTATTTCAAAAATAATTTATGGTTAATAAGCATATTACCCGAGATCCACGGCATAATTTTGACGCCCAATTCGTGAGGCTCGATTCAAAAATAGGATACACAGTAATATATATATATATATATATATATATATATATATATATATATATATATATATATATATATGTTATTTTGAATCTAATTAAATGTATAAAAGTCAATTTCTTCAGTTTTACAGAAAAGTAAATTATGTCGCCAATAATCTAAAACTTATTAAATATTACTATATTAGTTAAGGACCATTTGCATAGCATTATTTTAAACGACATTTAACTAATTTAGGTTTTTTAATTTACTCTGTCTTCGTTGAATTTTTAAAAAAATTATTTTAAACCTCCGTCATGAGTTAGTTTTACTACGTGCTACAATTTATCCTACACCTGATGAAGAAATAAGAGTGGTTTTAAACAAAGTTTTATGGAAAATGCCGTGCGTTGCACAAAACCACGATTTGCATATTCCATTTACTGGATGGCATGAAACAAGAAACGCAACATCAGATTAATAGGTTCCATTTCTTCCATAAATTTTCACTTAAACAAAAAATGGGAGTATTTTTCTAATATTTTCTATGCAATATCTCAATTTTTTTAATTTCTTTTAATGCAATTGAAAACGAATAGGATTATAGCGTAATACTGAATCAAAAAAAAAGTTGATAGCTAGATATTCTATGAAGATTTTGTAAAGCAGTAACCAAGGCTCAAAGAATGCAATGTTAATCGTTGTCGGTATTTTTTGCCGAGAGCATAATTATTTTTTGCTTACTTACTGTTTTTTATGCATTAGAATAATTAGATAGCTGAATATATAAAATTTTCATTTGCAATTTTTTCAGAAAACGATGCAAATTTGTGATTTTTTTCTAAAGTGTCAGTACTGTTTCAATACTGAAATAAATAGAAAAAAAGAGTATGTAAGCAAAAATAATGGTGCTCTCAGCAACATAACGAATTTGGTTCATTGTCTGAAAAAAATTGCAAATATGCATTTTTTATAGTTATCATGCAAGATTTCGATTTTGCTTTATTTTCTGACAAAAATTGCAAATGTCTAATTTAAAGCTATTTATCTTAGGTCATGCAATTTATCTTAGGTCCAAAAGCAATTCACTATGCAATTATTTTGATTGCAATTTTGCATTATTCTAAAATTTGCTTATTAAACTTCTACATCAGAACATATTTATGTATAAATAGTCAATAAATCTCTACAGATATTAATTATAAAGTAATTTAGCTAGTGACCAAAGTTAGTAGTGATATTTTAAAGTTAACAGTGAAGTGTTACACTCGACGGTAAATATAAACAATCATGATCTGCTTAAAGAGGGTGTTCAACGTTTGTTCCCGTTTCGGACTTTATAGCTATTCACATTTTGATTCAGTATTACGATACAATTCCAATTGCATTAAAAGACAGAATATTAATTCTAAAATTTAATGTATTTTGATGTTAATGATTTATATGGGACTGCAATGTCTGAATATCTTCCATATGGAGAATATGAATTTTTTTAGATGGTACCAGTCCAGAAATAGTACGTTTAGACGTACTTAATATTGCCGATGATTCTGATGTAGGATATATTTTTTTGAATGCGATTTACACTACCCAGTATCTTTACATGAAATTCACAGTGACTTACCTTTGGCGCCTGAACATGTAAAATAATAAATAGACCGATTGCTAAATGATTTATTGTTTTTTCATAATTTGTAAAGGTACAGTAATAATAATAAAGTAATTATAATATTCTTATGCTGTTTGAGAGTGGATTGTATTTGACTATCTTATCATGAAGTATAAGGCAATGGCAAGATGTATTTGGCAAAACGTTTCTGCTAGTTTCAAATTCTAATCTAATATCGACAGTACCAGATTTTAACGCTTCGTTTTGTTTAGAACAATCTATGACTTCTAATGGCGCAATACTTCGTAAATCTTCAGGACTAAAAAGTGGTTCATTTTCTTTTTCGTAGTATGATTACTGAAACTGGGCATACATCCCATATAACAACGCAGTCTGTTTATTCTCGAACTTCAAATTTAAGTTATCGTACGGGAAAATTTCTGAATTTAAATAGAGTTTCATGTTGGTTAAATAGCAATGATCAAAACGACTGTAGTTGCTCATGTATCTATTTTTTCGGTTGGTTTGGAAACCAACAATCACAAATCTTGGTTTTTCTAATTGTGGTGTTGTTTTAATGTTCCATGTATGACGTTGCGTTTTTGTAGAAGTTGATATTCATGCAACTCCCATCCTCTAAACGGAATATGCAAATCCTGATTTTGTGCAACGCATCCTATTAAATTAATTCGTTGAGTACCATCAACGGCTACAACCGACATTTTCCATAAAACTTTGTTTAAAACAACTTTTATTTCTTCGTCGGGTGTAGGATTAATTATAGCATTAGTATCAAAACTAGAACGTAGTAAAACTAACTCATGGCGGAGGTTTAAAATAATTTTTTTAAAATCTTCGCATAATCCGAGAACCATTGAAAGGTTTATTGTAACATTAAAATTCCCATTGGCATCGACTACTTGGGAATCATCCATAGGAAACCACCCAGCGTTTTGTAAATGTTTACTTTGATTGCTATTATATGAAACATATCCCTTCATTATAGACGTTAATCCAGGATTCCGAACACGATCTACAATGACACCACCAATCTCATATCTAATTTTATCAAAAAGCAGCAAAACCCCATTATTTACAAACTTTGCTGTCTGAGACGGCGTTCCATCTGTTTTAATTAATTTGCATTCTATGTACAGCATGCTATTCGTTGGTAAGGTGTATACATCATGTTGTCGTATAGGGATTCGAATTTCATCATTATTGTTTAAAGATGTGTTAACATAAGGTTGATGAGTATGTTTTTCAATATTAACAATTGCATTGTCGAAGTAAACTTTTTCACGCACGTTCAGTATTTCACTATTCATTCTACTTTTTAATTAAATGCAGTCCTAACGATTGTAGAAACTGCCGGTTTTGTGTTGCTAGCGGTCTTGAAACAATCAATCGAGTGTCGATTGCTTTGAAATTTCCAGCATTTATAGCAATTCTTGACATGTTGCGTGCATTATACTTAATACGCATGGCTATTGCAGATTTTTTTTTAATGCAACCTTACAGTTAGCAGCTCTCCTCTGAAATTAACTAAATTTCCATCTTGATCTAACACTTTAACTATTATTTCATTTATTATACGTGACCTGATTAGTAGATATATAATCGTAGGTGGGCACTCGATAATTTTAAAACCTGCAGGTACTCGAGGAAAAAATTCATGTATTTACATGGGCAGGTTTACTATTTAAATAGGATCCACTTGCAATATTACAATTGATTAAAACTGCATTCACTTTACAAATGTTGATCGCGTAGTCTGCTTGATGCGTGGCATATGCTAGCAATTTTCGTCGATTGAAACCGAGTAGAAAACCAATTGAATCCTTTTTGGTAAAATCCACATCTTTACTACATTTAATACTACATTTAAGTGTATTATTGTCAGTTGTAATTTCTATATACACTGGTTTCTTTCTAGCGCTTCGTGATTGTTTCATACGACCACGCCATCTTTTATCACCTAAAGCTTTTGAAGATACTTATTAATTTCTCTAATCTCATAAGCACCTTCTATGATTTATCCGTTAGATCCATAATAAAATTTATTATTTATTCCTTTTTCAATGTTTGGAATTGTGTTATAAGACTCAAAAATTGTTAATCCTAATACGTACTCCGAATCACTATCCAAGTTTATAGGCGGATTAAAGTTGCTTGTTAAAACTGAAGTGTTTCCCGTTAGAGTAAAAGTGTACGACATGACAACTTCATACGCAGTTCTATGTACTGCTTAGAAATTGTAAGCATAAATGACCGCAAAACACAGTACCATACGATTGTTCTTGGTTAATGTTATAAAGAATTTTACATTTACCCCCGCTATTTAAATAACTTATCAACTCTGTTGGCGGTCGCAGGTTTCCGTAGCTGTCATAGTAAATAGCGCTACTACCGTACTTTTTATAAGAGGTCCAATGCGTACCTAAACCTTCTATTCCATCTAAATTAGTTATACCACATTTTTTTAAATTAACTTTCTTGGGAAGATTGTTTCTCATGAACACTCCACGGAAATATGGTACTTCTAATTGCTTAACAAACTCTATTAATTCTACATTGCTTAGTGCTCGATTAGGTAAAATCAAGTTGCGTTACTTTGAGGTTTTGCAGGGGCTAAAAAAAGACCAAAACCTTTTTTATAAGGTTTGATGTACATGCCGTTTCCGACTGCAATGTCCTCCATTGCCTTGTTATGACGTTGTTTTTCCGCTAGTTGTTCCTTAGCTATTTTAGTATCTGAAACTGCTTTTGCAACTGCAGCTGCACCTCCAGTAAGAGTACGAAGGGCGCTTAGGCCTGCAAAAATTGGTATTAGTGGTAGAAAACCTCATGTTTTAAGAATTGATATAATACGAGCTGATTTAATATGTTTCTTTTGTTTTGCTGTATTGGCGGCCTTAATTGCTATGTTGATTGCATCCATAATATTAGATCCTTTAGCCTTTTTTATGCTGTACGTGCTTGTTTGATAATACTTTTAATGCCTAGCGTACTTCTTATTTTACGTTTCTTTATCAGTTTTCTTATTTTATTGATATCTTTTGTTCTCAATGATGCACGGGCACCCATACCAAGTTTTACTTTAGCTTTCATTGCGGTAGCTACTCCAAATGCTGCTGCTTTTTCACCTAAAGACGAGTCACCAGAATTTAGTCTTTCTGTAGCTAACTGAGCTAACTTCGAATCTGCTTGATGGCGTTTAGATAGATCCTTTTCTTTGGAGTATGCAATATCGTGCTCCTTACAAGCCTCGTCTAACTTGTTTATTCCTTTGTCTCCCCGAGCTAACCGTTTGATTAGTTTTGTACCCGGACCGCAAAATTTGTAACCCGGAATATGCGCTTCAAATGGTAAATTGTTAATTACAGTATTTTACAGTCCGTTCCCAGTAGTTTTAGAATTATTATACCTAACCATTAGCGGACAACCGCCCTCTCAAGCTGTGCAGTAAATAAATAAAATATTGTGAATTAATGATTCTTTATATACTCGCCCTTTCTTATATATATAATTCCACTTTTTTACAATTGAATTTAGTACTTGCAAACATGCGTGTTGCGAAACAATCAACACCTTTATCCATAAACAATAATGACATTGACGTGCAATTCTTAGCTAAAAAAAAACATAGCGTTCTTCTGCCTTCATCTATTCGATATCTAGTTGTTGGTCCATCAAATTGCGGTAAAACTAACGTTATGATTGAGTTGATAGAACATCCTAATGGTTTAAAGTTTGAAAACGTATATGTTTATTCTAAATCACTTTATCAACCGAAGTATCAATACCTTGAAAGTCTACTGCGACCAATAAAAGGGATCAAATATTATACATTTTCCAGTTCTGATAATATTATATCACCATCTGATGTTTGAAATAATTCTATATTTGTTTTTGATGATGTAGCTTGCGATAAACAAGGTATCATTAGGGAATACTTTAGTATGGGGCGTCATAAGCAAGTAGACAGTTTTTACCTTTGTCAAAGTTATACTCGTATACCTAAGCACTTACTACGTGATAATGCTAATCTTTTAGTTTTATTTAAACAAGATGATTTAAACTTAAAACACATATATGACGATCACGTCAATACTGACATGAAGTATGATAAATTCCGTGAAATATGTGCTGCTTGTTGGCAAGACAAATACAGTTTCTTTAGTTGTAGACAAAGATAATCACTTTCTAGTTGCCGCTTAAAGCGAGCGGACGTGTTTTTGCCGAGCTCCCGCTTCAGCAACAACAAACAGTAAGTTTTTATCTAGGGTTTTATTATTTATTGTTGAATTATTTTATTTGAAGCTTTGCTTTTTATTGTGTTTTATTTTTATAATTGTGTGCCATCAAATTTTAAATACAGGGCAGTAAAATAAAATTTTAAAACAGAATTTAAACTAAATAAAAACTAAATAAATCGCGTTTTCTTTGTAATTTAAACTAAATCCGCGTTTTAAAATAAAATAAATAAATTACGGGAAAATAAAACAAAAATCTAGTAAACTAATACTCAAAATAATTTCGGAATAACTTAAAAGGCATTTTAATAATAAATTTAAAATAAAAACCGCGTAAATTGAGTAAAAACCGGGTAAAACAACCAAAAGTGTGTGAAATTTTTATAGTGCGCGTATAATAAAATAATAACCAAAAACAAAAATCTAAGCCTTTTAAATCAAATAAATATCTCAAAACTGTAAATTTTAAAACAATTTTAATATAAATTTTCCGTAAATTAAGTACACGCGTACTTATAAGTTCTTTTAAAATCGATTTTGATGTAATTAAGCGGTGTAACAGTTACGGGTTGTGCTAGTTACCAAGCGATAAAGTGAAAGGTCATTTCCGGTTACCACATTCCGATTGCACTCGACCTTATTTTGTTAATTACACATTTAAAAATAAAATGTTGTTATTTATAAATTATATATTTTAATATTTTGAAGTAATTAGTTTATTTAAATTTGATTTGGCGGTTTTAAAAAATTTAAAATAAATAAATAGTGTTCTTCGCGGTACATTTTGAAACGAATTGCGTTAGGGAATTTATTTGGTTCTAGTTGTTATTTTGACGCTTAGTGCTTGCTGTATTTTTGTTAAAATTTGATATTTAATTGGGCGGTTCGAAGTTTAAATAAATACAAGGTTGCTTACGGTTCACCTTTAAACAAAACATTTTTATTGGACCAACGTTTTGCGTTCTTCTAGCGTCTTTCTTTTAGCGTCGTAACGGTCAAGTGGTTTTTGAGCTGCGTTTTAGGTGTCATTTTTTGTCGTTTGTTTTGTCAGCATGGTGGTCCACCGCGACGAGGACCCGTTGCCCAGGAAGAAGAGGAGATAGGTCGAGTCTAATAGGTCGGAGGCTGAGGGCGCTGTTGGGGAAACAGCTAAAGGTAATTTTAAAAGACGTTAGGTTAGGGATTCAGGAGGAGGTACAGGAGGTAGAGGAGCCTGTGTCTGCGGCGGTCGTGTCGGGGGAGTCGGGGCCCCCTGGGGTGGCTGCGGCGCCTGAATCGCCCTCAACTTTGGGAGCCCAGCGAAAGATGTCGACTAGCAGCGACGTTAGCGTTGCAGCTAGCGACCTCGATGAGCTGGACCTCCTGAGATTGAGGGTGAGGAAGGCGCACTGGGCCATCTCCGGGAGCGTGCCGACGACCTCCGCCACTATCGTCGTGGAGGACAGAAAGAAGATTCGCTACGCCCTGGATGATTTCCTCGACGCGGCGAATCAACTTATAGGTATGGTTAGGGCGCTGCGGCTTGTGGCTAGTGATTCTGGGAGAGCTAATGTTGTCGGGGGAAGTCCAGCGGTGGTTGCTTGTGTTTCAGGGCAGCAGTGTTCCAGGAGCCAGGAGGTGCCGATGCCGCGGAAGGCGTCGTATGCTGCAGCTGCTGCAGGTGCGACGCCCACCTTTGCAGTTAGGGTCGACGCCAGGCCAGGGAGAAGGATGACGTCATGTCGACCCTAAAGAAGAAGGTCGATCCCGCTCGTGATGGTTTTGTTGTGGTCGGAGCTCGTAGAACTCGCAAGGGCGGTGTAGTTGTCGAGTGTGCAAACCGAGAAGATGCGAAGAAACTGCAGGCGAAGGTTGTCGGTGACTGCAAAGAGCTCGTGGCGAAGACCATCGAGAAGAAGCGCCCACGGGTCGTTCTTCCGGGGTCGAAGCGGGGATGAAGGCGGAAGAGCTGGTGCGGTTGATCGCGTGCCAGAATCCCGCTTCGGCGATTTGAAGATTGAAGATCACCTGAGGGAGAAATTTAGGTTTGGCGGAAAGGGCCCTAGGGATCCCTTCGTCAACGTAGTCTTCGAAGTGACCCCCACACTTCGGAGACGTATATTAGCTGACGCTATAAGCCTCAGGTGGCGAAGAGTCTGGGCCCGGGACCACTTCTCGATGACCCAGTGCTACAGGTGCTACGAGTACGGCCATAGATCGATGGAGTGCAGGGAGAAGGTACAGTGGTGCGGTAACTGTGCCGAAGTCGGTCACGAGTTCAAGAATTGCCGGAGGGCAGTCCCCTGCTGTGTGGTTTGCGCTAGGGCAAACGACAGAACTGGCGGTGGCGCGAAGGTCGATACGCGCCACGACGCCAAGTCGAGTAGATGCCCCACGATGCTGAGATTGAAGAACGCATTCACACGCAACATCGATTATGGACCGTGAAGAAAAAGATAGATTTAAAAGAAGCAAGAAGATTAAATTCGCGCAATTAAATCTCGGGAAAGGAAAAGGGGCTACAAATAACTTCGTAAAGTTATTTAGCGAAAATAATATCGACATCGGGCTTGTACAGGAACCGCACCTGTACAGCCATAAAATAACAGGTTTTGGGAAAGGGGTCACCGTTTTAAACGCAAACAGCGAACGACCGCGTAGCGGTATAATAATAAATAATGAGACGTGCGCCGGAATAATACTAAATAATTTATCCAACGAATTTTTAACAACGGTCGAAATTAAATCAGGGCTAAATACATTTTACGTGATCAGCGCGTATCTTCCGCCGGTTGATTCCCGGCGGGAAAATCCTCAAACCGAGGACTAAGTAAACCAAGTTGAAAACATTTTGCGCAAAATCGGTAGAAATAAAAATTTAATCATCGGGGGAGATTTTAATGCTAAGTCGCCATTATGGGGCAGCCCTATCAAAGACGGTAGAGGCTCGCAGGTTGCTGATCTTTTTACGGGATGGGACCTTAGTGTGATAAACACTAATGATTCACCTACGTTTGAGACGCATAGAGGCAGCAGTTTTATAGATATTACTGCAGTCTCGCACGAAATGTTAGAAATGATTTGTAATTGGAAACTAAGGTCGGACGAGGAAACGCTCTCTAACCATAAATTAATAACATGGGACGTTGAAACCAAAACAAGCGCAAACGAGCCGCTAACTATATTTCCGCGGTTCTGTAATAAAAAAGCAAATTGGGAGCTGTTTAAAGAAAAATTTGGCGAAAGTATCCCTGCGCTCGAAAATGAGCTATTTAACTGCCGAGAGGCAGACGAAGTAGAAACACTCGCGAAAAATTGAACGACGCGGTGGTAGACGCGTCGTCGTATTCCATGCCGCAAAGAAAACATTTAAAGACAGCGTACCCTGGTGAACCCGGGAACTAACCACCAAGCGGGCAGAAACGCGTAACCTAAGGCGCCGCTATCAACGCGCCTCGGGAGATATAAGAGAACAACGGAGAATAGCATATAATCAAAGTTACCGCAAATATAAAATATTAATAGAAGAAACGCGAACGAATAAATTTAAAGAATTCTGCACGCAAAACTCAGAGAAAGAACCTGGGAACCGCATACCGCGTAATTAGAGGAAAACAACAAAAAATCGCGCTCAGTAATATAAAGAAAACAAATGGCGAATACACGGAAGGTTTTAAAACCACAGCGGAATATTTACTAAAGAAATTTTTCCCATCGGATAATCCCGAGGGGGATGAAGGGTCGCACGATTTAGTACGTCGGGAAGCTGCAGAGGCGGAAGGAACAGGTGCCGATAAGGCAATCCTAGTTTACGAGGTCGTCAGGGCTCTTAGGAGGATGAACCCTAAGAAGGCACCGGGGCATGATGGAATCACTTCAGACGCAGCTCTGCAGGCGTGCCTGTTAGCCCCGTGTGTCTTTGTTGGATTGTTTAATCTCTGTTTAGAAAGGGGCGTTTTTCCGCGTTGCTGGAAAATCCAGAATGTGAAATTTATACCCAAACCTAAAAAGGCGGATGCGTCAGATCCGGGCAGCTATCGTCCAATTAGCTTGTTACCGGTGCTGGGGAAAGTTTTAGATCGCGTTATGACTACGCGTGTTGAACACCTAGTGCGAGACAGCGGCGGTTTTAATAACCGACAGTTTGGTTTCGTGGAGGGCAAGTCGACTATCGACGCGTTAGAGTTCGTTGTCGGGGAAATTAAGCAGGCAAGAGATGCCAAAGAGTACTGTGTCGTTGTTGCTTTGGACATTTCAGGAGCATTTGATGCTGCCTGGTGGCCATTAATCGTTTGCGAGTTAGATCGTAGGGGTTGTCCGCGACACTTGATGTCTTTGGTCAAGAGCTATTTCTCGGGGCGATTAGCACAGGTTGAAATTCCGGGTGAAGTTCTGTCGCGTGAGGTGGAAAGGGATGCCCGCAAGGGTCATGTTCTGGTCCCACATTTTGGAAGTTGTTGTATGAGAGCATCTTTAGGGTCAAGTTGCCCGCAGGATGCTCAATCGTTGGGTTTGCAGATGACACACTTTTAATTGTAAGATCGAGATTGTTAATGGATATGCGCACAAAACCGATCGAGGCGCTTAATAAATTACACGAATGGTCGCAGGCGGTAAAATTAAAATTTAACACGGCGAAGTCAGAGGCGCTTTATTTCGGCACGAAACCAGGACAGAGACCTCCTAGGTTAGAGCTAGGAGGAGAAAATCCGTTTAAAGATTGTATTACCTACCTCGGCGTCAAGATCGACAATAAATTAAATTGGAAAGCGCACGTACAATACGTAAAAAGTGAGGGCGGCGAAATATCAAACAAAATGATGGCGGCGGCTAAAATAAAGTGGGGTTTCAGGGGCGAATCGCTGAGGACGGTTTATGCCGGAGCAATTGAGCCGGCAATACTGTACGCAGCTTCTGTATGGGCAGAAGGTTGTAAAGTCCTGGAGATGTGTCAATTGACGAGCGTACAACGCATAACCGCGGTAAAAGCGGCGAGGGCGTACAGGACCACCTCCACGGATGCTGTCCTGGTGATCAGTAGGACTCTCCCTATCGAATATGTCGTTAGGGAGATTAGAGATAGACGATTAATAAATATAGGAAAAGGGCGCGAAATTATCGAAGATCTTAATCTTGGTAATAGGGAAATTGCAAGAAAGATTGTTGTATCTGAGTTAGGGCACCCGGCTGATATTAGAGGGATCGAGTTTGTCGAAGGTGATGAGGACGCGATGGGTATCAGAATTTATACGGACGGTTCACGTATGGACGATGGGCAAGCAGGCGCGGCGTTTGTCGTGTATAAGCAGGAAAGGGAGGTATTCCGGTTTCAAACCAAACTCGCGAACTGGTGCACTATCTTCCAGTGCGAATTGGTAGCCATACGAGAGGCTATCGATTACGTAATAAACCATACGGGCAGAGACGAGTATTATATAATCAGTGATAGTAAATCGGCGCTAACGGCTTTAACAAACATGAACACCTCGACAGATCTTCAAGCGGACGTCTGGAGGATAGCGCGTACGGCGCTAGAGTTTCGACGTTTAAAGTTCTGTTGGGTCAGGTCGCACAATGGTAACGTAGGAAACGATAGGGCTGACGAATTAGCTAAAGAGGCCGCGACGGGCGACTTTCGAATATCACATTCGTCGATACCGAGGTCTTTAATCAAAAGAAAGCTGCGCGAAAAATCAATTCGACAATGGGAAGAGGTGGAACAACGCTGCCACGGGCAGGTTGACCCACAAATTCATACCGAGCATAGAAGCCAGAGGTAAGATCGAGGTTAAGCTCGATCACAAAATGGTGCAGTTGATAACAGGGCACGGCGCCCTGAAGGCGTATTTACAAAGGTTCGGTCTAACCAACAGCGACCGCTGCGAATGCGGTGAGGGCGCGGAAAGCGCAGAGCACGTGCTCTTCGACTGCCCGCTTGAGGCGGGAAATCGAGGGTTGACTGATAGCAAACTAGCTATCCTAGGTCTGGCATGGCCAAAGAGCCTAGAGGAAGTCGGGGAAGTGGTTAACCAGAAGGCGTTCTGGACAGCCTTAAAAGAATTCGCGGGAAGGGTCGTGAGATTAGACAATCAATGACGACCGCGTGTAAAAATTCGGTGGGGTTGGTGGGAGGATTGAAAATTTTAGATTGACTTGGCGTGAGTAAGGATACGAGCATAACCAAAACCTGATATTAAATTAAAAAAAAAAAAAGATAATTATACCAAAATGTCCAATATGCACGAGAAACCCCACTCCATTAATACAATCACTGCCTATCTTCATAACTATGTGCGGAAAATCGGGAATAAATAATACCAAATAAACAATAACAAATAAATCATAAACCCTCATTAAATTAAATCAATAAAGTAAACAAGGATAATAAAACAGAGCGCAACCGCGCATCCCCAGGACTTGAAAGTGAAGTGATAGTAATAGTGATTGTGATCCCCAAGAACATTTAGTGCATACCCACCAGGACTTTAGCAGTGCACCCGTCCCACCTTTAGAAGTAAGTTACAGACGACCAGATCTTCGGATGCTGGAGAATTTTGTTATCGAGGTAAGACTTAAATTGTTGGCGGCTGTACTCGCACAAGCATTGATTTACATTAATTAGTAGTTTTGAAATAATTTAAGAAGCACGTTTGGTGTGTAAAGGCGCTAGCCGACATAATGCTTGTGCGAGTGCACCTGATAAATAGGGTGATGCTTACGCTATTTTGTGCACTGTTATATGCTTAACGCTTATTAAACATTTATTTATATATTTACATAATTATATTTATTTATATTTTATATTTACACTTTATATTTATTTATATATAGCATGTATTATGTGGCTTATTTGTTTTGTTTGACGTTCTGTCGCCATTTTGGTTGCAGTATATATTTGGGAAGGACGAGCAGAATTGCGAAGATTGTAATCATAATGTAAATCAGTTAGGAACGATAGGAAAGCTAGGGATGGATTTAAATTAGTTAGCTAGATTTGGATAGTTTTAAGACGACCCTTCAGGTCGCACTGGTAAGCAGAACCGGCGTCTGCTATCCGGTATTACGGATCCCTCCCCCTCTCATTTTTGCTTGTTGATCGGGTACACTCGAAAGTCAGCGCTAGGGATACCATTATTTACAACCCTGTTTTTAGTTTTTGTTTTGTTTTTGTTCCAGTTTTTGTCAGATTTTAGGTTTGTTAGATTGTTAGAGTTTGTTAGGTTTGTTAGATTTTTAGGTTTGTTAGATTTTTATTTAGGGTGAATCAACTATGAAGTAAGGATAAATTAGGAGCACGACTATTTTTCGCGTTTAAACCCAATGTAGTACCTCCGGGTGGAGCATTGGGGACGTGGCCGCAAGTATAGCGGCCCTAATTCAAATTATAATGTAGACAAAGATAGTGATCTCGGTCAAGGAAGGTACCGAATAGGTTTTGATCACTTCATACATATTTAAACCTTGAGAGACGCAAGTATCGTTAGTATCAAAGAATTTTTTTTTATTACAATAAACTCTTTACGCAGTGAACAAGTAGGCGATTAAACTTAAAAGAATTTTAATTAAGAAAAAAAACATTGTAAAAAACAAATTGCGCCAGTTAAAAGATAATGAAGTCGTCCAAGTGGAATCAATCTTACTCATAACATCGCGATTAGAAACTATTGCTATTAAACTGGATGGGGAAAGTGTGGTAAAGAAAGAAAAATTTAAAGAAGAAGAAGAAGAACTGCCTCATAGCAGTGTAAACAAAATTAAACCTAAATTGCTAGAAAGGAACGTTGACTGTATTGATTCGCCGGTTATTGTTCAGCATATACCAAATATAAAAAATGACGCCATGCAGGAAGATGCTGATGTTGATGATGATGTTGATAATGCATACGAAGCAGAAGGTAATCGAAATGCTCAAGAAGCCCAGGAATATATACAAAGCTTTGCTGATTCACTTGGTATGACACATTATCGCGAACAGTTGCATCCGCTACCTCGAGAATATATTTACAATATGTTTAAAGATGTTAAGAACGAATTTGATCATAAATATGGTATTAGGTTTAACCCTGATTCAAATGGTCTTATGATAGGCAATTCGAATTTCGCGTTGGATGATGAAAATGTTCTAATAAATGATTTGAAATATAAAGATAATCCTGGATTATACAAACTACTGTTTAAAAAATATCCTGTCGGGTACAGACCGCAAGATCTAAAGTCATACCTTGACATTGTGAAAAGAACAAATGCTAATAGAAGATATTATTCTGAAACAAAACAAATTCAGGGTAATAATTCATATAAGTACAAAAATATAATATCTACATTAAACATACTTCCCCAAACACCCCGTAGACCTAGAACATTACCCTATAGAAAGCGTCTTGGAGACGGTATGACAATGGAAGTATCAAATAACGCCATAGATTATTTATATTGGAATGATCCCAATGAACTTGTTGATAGATTACGGCTTTTAATTTCATCTCAGACTGCTGGACACACAGGTCACGGCAACGAAATAAATTCGATCATTGATGAATGCGCGAGGCGAAAGTGATTAGATGATATGACAATTGACAAATTTGGAAAGCACTTAAATAACCGTAAAATAGATATAAGTGAACAGGAATATGAAAAAAAAATGAAGGTTTTGAAACCTCGACAAGTTACATATGCTACATTACACGATAGTAGCATCGTTTTATTCTAGTACATTCCTCGACGGTGGGAAGACATTCCTTATTTTCTACATTAAACATAATTATGAATTTCCTTATGAGGAAGCAGTCATTGAGAATATTAAAGGATACCCGCAAGACATTGAAATTCTTATAAACGAAAAAAGCTATGTAATTGCACAGTTACAAGGATTTTTGCTTAAACGTATGGATGTAATCAGCTTTCGTGACAGCGGTGCTAGCATAAACAATACCACACTGTTTCTTGATTTTATATTAAAAGTTCCTTTCAAAGCAAGTGGAGCCCTCGACATCCAAACGTAGAAGTATTTATTAATTGTATTTAATAAATCCTGATTAGAAAAAAAAAGT
Source organism: Platerodrilus igneus (assembly GCA_036346225.1). Classification (NCBI taxonomy): domain Eukaryota; kingdom Metazoa; phylum Arthropoda; class Insecta; order Coleoptera; family Lycidae; genus Platerodrilus; species Platerodrilus igneus. The sequence goes on along the minus strand of JARFIW010001763.1, from coordinate 102,781 downwards.
ATTATGATAGTTGCTCAATCAAAAGTGAAAGAAGATATAGTAAATGAAGTTCATAAACCAGCAAGAATAAATTTCAAGAGACGCAAAGTGATAGTAAAAGGTTTAAATGACTTTCTTCAGACCAATTTGATTGAAATGCTACCATATTCGCAAACAAACAAAGGATTTAAATACATTTTAGTAGTTATTGATTGTTTCTCCAAATACGTATGGGCTGTACCACTTAAAAGTAAGACGGGTATTGATGTTACTGCTGCAATGAAAATAATTTTAAATAAATTTAAAAACCACCAAGAAATTTGCAGTCTGATTTTGGTAAAGAATATTATAACAAACAGTTTCAATCCTTAATGCAGACATATGGCATAAACCATTATAGTGTTTTTTCTACAAAGAAAGCATGCATTGTGGAACGTGTAATTAGAACTTTAAAGGGAAAAATGTGGCGCTTGTTTAACCTGAACGGTTCTTACAATTGGATAAAAAATGTAAAAGTTGATAAATCCAATGAAAAAACTATTGTTAAATCATCATTTACCCGCATCAAACTTGCAACTAAAATACCAAAATATTCAATTAAAAACAGTGTGAGGATTAGTGAACACAGAAAAGCATTTACGAAAGGTTACACGCCAAATTGGTCAAATGAAATTTTTAAGATTAAAAAGGTAAACGTAACCAATCCGACAACATATATATTAGAAGATCAAGACGAGAAAGAAATCAAAGGTGCATTTTATGAAATGGAGTTGCAAAAGGTTAAACATCCAGGAATTTACCTGGTAGAAGAAGTCCTAAGAAAGAGTGAAAATAAAGTCTTTGTAAAATGGTTAGGCTCCTCTAACGTACACAATAGCTGGATCGATAAAAATAATGTTTGCTAGAAGTTGTTATAATAAATAATACAGACACAATCTTTCTATTGTTTTTATTATTATTAAACCATTCTTTTAATAACAAGGTATTTTGTTTTGCACATTGCAGACTATTATTGCTGTGTCTATAACAATGGATGTTACATAGTAAGGAATTATTGATTTTTAACTCCGAGAGCTTAAGACAACCTAGTGCAAGCATATCAGTTACAACGTTTTGCATTAGATAGGTTTCAATCAATTTTTTCTTTTCTAGACCCTTCACAAATACTTCTTTACCGGGTCGGATAATTTGCTTCAAATAAAGCGCTATATATGATGACACCATTCCAGCCGTTGAAGATTCATCCCAAGAAAGACCATGAATATTCCTTGTCATCCAGTCGTTATGTTTTATATGATCTTGGCTCAAACAACTAGACTGCATTGGCAGTTTAAAAATTTGATGCCAAACAACGCCTTCCAACAAGTCCAAAACCGCAATTTCTTTGCGCACAAACTCGTTTTTCTTGTATTTAAATTCCTGAATATCAATTATATACATGTTTGTATATGTAGGTATGTAAATATGCAGCAAACTTCGACTAATTTAATTAATATTAGGAGCAATCTCCTTATATAGCAGATTATCACCATCTGCGTACTTTGCTAACCTACTTTTCAATCTATCACAAGAGTGAACACACTTTTTGAATTGAAACCGGTGTGTATTTGCAGAGTGGTCGCACTTTGAATTCAAACCAGCCTTAGCATATTTTGCATCTGACCTACTTTATAACTTCTCGCTAGAATTCAAAACAGCTCCACATTTTTTTCTGCACGCATCTACATTTTAACAATGTAGCATACGCGTGGACACGTTTTGAAGTCAAACCGGCCTATGTGTATTTGCAGCCTCTTAACAAAAGTAAAAACATAAATCAGAATCCACTTTAATTAAATACAATTGAGTTAGATGCTGCGATATTTTGCATCTGACCTACTTTATAACGTCTCGATAGAGAACCGAATTCAAAACAGCTCCACATCTTTTTCTATATTTTTCTATATATACTTTTCCTATATTTTTTCAATGTAGCACACGTGTGTGTGTGTGTGTGTGTGCGCGCGCGTGTGTGTGTGTGCGTGGGTGTGTGCGTGCGTGTGTGCGTGCGTGCGTGCGTGCGTGCGTGCGTGCGTGCGTGCGTGCGTGCGTGCGTGCGTGCGTGTGTGTGTGTGTGTGTCCTTTAATTAGTAAATTACTAACTTCTCTATTGAGTTTTTAAATCTGCGCCTTGACCATTGAAACTCTTATATCAGGTTAATTTAGTGAATAATTCAATATCTGCATACAGCGTGGGTTCTGAACTATATGCAGATGTACGTGACACTTTCAGTCAAATGACCTCTAGTTAATTCTACATAAGCAATTTCTAAATGTGACAGTGTGAACAATCACTTGAAAAATACTCACAGTAAACAGTTTATATTGGTTCATAAATTAAAATTTCAATCGAGTATAACGGGTTAAGTGTTTAAAATATGACACTGATAAAACTAATGCCTGAATTCCAATGAAACGTCTTGCTGCTGAACAATGAAGCTCCACTGCCTACAGCGACGACTCGAACCAGATGTATGTATGTATGTATGAATAAACTTTATTTTGAAACTATACCTAGGCCATTGGCCCATCCTAGTTAGAACATTCTAAGATAGAAATAAAAAGAAAGGAAATAATCAATTAGAAAAACAAAATAAATAAAAAATTTGTTCAGTTTTAATTGGTCTTCTCTTCAGACTCGCTTATACTTCAGGTGACGTCAGAAACTTGATCCAGGGCAGGGAGAGGGGGCTTCTTGAGGTCCAATTCAGTAGCAACTTCTATTCATGTTTATTCGAAGGTTAGAGGGGTTAAGGTGGGGGTATAGGAAGTTTAGTGTCTAGGATTTCTTGTAGGAAGGCGTGTAAGGAAAGGGGAAAGTTAGTAATTAGGAATTTGAACTCAGGTAGAGGGGAAAATATGTCGAGATGAATGGTTTGTTTAAAGGTATTTCGGATGGGAGTAAGGGCGGGGCAGTGGTATAGTAAATGTTCTGGTGTTTCGGGGAAATCATGACAGCATGGGCATAGTGGAGAGGGTATTAGGTGAAAGGCGTGTAATTTAGATCGGAATTTTCCATGACCAGTTAGGAATTGGATTGTTGTACGGCTGGAGTTGTGTATGTGATTGGGGATGTCAGTAATAGTAGGAAATATTTGGTGGGTGTATCTGCCGGTATCGGAGTAGGACCATGCTTCTTGCCAGGAGTGAATGAGGGAGTTGTAAATGCGGGACTTAAGGTCGGTGGTAGGGATTGTGCGGTAGATGTCAGGAGATAATGTTTCATTATGGAGGTGGATCGGACGACGAAATTTTAGATTACGGATTTGCACAAAGTGATGGAGTTGGATTTCTAAGGGGGGGATTTTTAATATTGTATATAGAGAGGTAGTGTAGGTGGTTCGAAAGGCACGAGAGACGTATAACAGATAAGAACGTATGATTGGGTTTAGGATTCTGCGGGAATGTGGGGTTGTGAGGGGATACCAAAAGTCAACAGCGTAGCGGACAATGGGGATGATGATGTTATTTAGGATGTCTTCTTGTAGGTGGTGCTAGTTGGATTGATTTAGGTAAGGATTGCTGAATGTTGTGCAGGATAACTTGGTTTTGGAGCGGATCTTTTGAAGGTGGGTATGCATCTTCAAGCGGGTTTCTAAGTGGATACCGAGGTAAGAGACGGATTCAGAGAAGGTTATGGGTGTTCTTAGGATATGAATAGTAGGACTGCGGCGGAGGTCAAGAAAGCCTTTTAAAAGTAACATTTTGGATTTAGTAGGGGAGATAGGTTGCTTATTTAGGATTGACCATTGTTCGATATGTTGGATTAGGATATTTGCAGTGGATTGTAGTTGGAGGCGGGAATTACCGTGAATAAGGAACGTGAGGTCATCTGCTTAGGCGCAGGTATCTGTGTTTTAAATATTAAGGTCAAGGAGAGGGTTGATGGATAGGTTCCAAAGGGTAGGTGAGAGAATGGATCCTTGTGGACAACCTTGTGTTAGGGGCATGGTAGAGGAAAAGTAGTTCGTACGGAGGCTTGCTGTTCGGGAAGATAAATATGATTGGATAATTTTATATATATTGGAGGGGAAATTCAGTATTTTGAGTTGGTTCAGGACATTGGGCCACCAGAGGAGATCAAAGGCGGAGTGAAAATCGAGGAAGATTGCTATGACGTATTTGGACTGTGATGATTGGACTTTGGAAATTAAGGAAAAGATTGTTTGTTCTGCGCTGTGACCTTGGCGGAAACCGTGTTGGTTGTGGGAAATCAGGGAGTAATTATCGATGTGTGATTGGAGTTTTTGAAGGATCAATTTTTCAAGGAGTTTACCGATGGATGAAAGAAGGGCAATTAGACGGTAGAAACGAGGGTCTTCAGGAGGTTTTGCAGGTTTTAATAGTAGGGTAATGTTAGCATGTTTAAAGGTGTCAGGAAAGATACCGGTAGTTAGGCATTTTTGGAATAGTTGGATGATGGGTTGACGGATTACTGGCCATGATTTTTGAATGATAATGTTTGTGATATTGTCTGAACCTGGAGATTTGTGTGTATTTAATTTGGAAACAATGGAATCAAGTAAGTTGGTGTCAAGGATATCATCTGGAGGTGTGTTAGGGGGGGTTTCGCAGTTGAAGATAATTTGGTATTGCTGAAAGGAAGGGATATCTATGGAAGTAGTAGGGATTACATATTTTAGTAGAAGGGATAAAGTATTTTGGATGGAGGGGTTTTGAAGTGATGTGGGCGAAGTTAGGATTTGATTCGGAGGGGATTTTACTAACCTGCGATAAGTTTTCCAGGGATCGGCATTAGGGTGGTCAACGATGTTCTGGAGATGGTTCTTCTTAGCCTCGTAGATGGATCGTTTAAAGTCTGATTGTAGTTGTCAGTATTGTGTAGTCAGTAGTGTTAAATGGTCATTTGTAACTGCGAGTCTATGTAGTCGTTGTATTTTGTATCGTAGGGTATTTAGGCATCGTCTTGTGTCTTGTAATGTAGGACTCTACCAGGGTGTCGTACGAGTATTGTGGTATCTTGTTGGGATGGTAGTGGATGCGGCATAGTGTATATTTTGGACAATGGAGTTAGCGAGTAAGGTTGGATGGGAACTTTGTGGTATAGCAGGTTGGGGGTTGAAAATGTGGTTTCTCAAGGATTTCAGGAAACGGAGCCAGTCTGCTTTATTTGTATTATAGGATGACAATTTGTGGAATTGGCGTGATGGGAGATTGGGAAGGATGTTGAATGTTATTGGATTGTGGTCACTGGAGGTTATAACATGGGATATATTCCAGGAGTCAATTAGGTTACGGGCTGATGGGGTGGCAAAGGTGACGTCAATATTAGAACTATGGTTTAAGGATTCCCAGGTTGGTATATTTGATGGAGTGTTTAGGATAGATAAGTTGTGTTGGAGGATGAAATCTTCAAGGAGGGTGCCTTTGTCGTCAGTGGTGTCGTTGTACCATAACGTAGAACGTGCGTTGGCGTCTGCACATATAAGTGTCGGTTTGTGTGTAAGGGTTTGTAAAATGTTGTCCAGTTGTTGTAAGTATGTCTGAATGTTTTTGTTGTATTGAAGGTAAGCCGAAATAATGTAGATGGTGCCAGTCTTCCAGTGTAGTTCAGCGGTCAGTACTTGTGGAGTAGAGTGGGAGAGGATAAGAAATGCGTCTATTTGGGGGTTGTTAATGATGATGGCTGCTGTTAGATTAGGGTCTATTGGATGTGTGTGGATAAGAGATCTAGTATAGGGAGGAAGGTTGGGAATTTTGTTATTTATAAGGTAAGGTTCTTGTAGGATAGCTATGGATATTTTACGTTCAACGAGGAGATGAGCAAGTTCAAGTGTTGCGTAGCGAGAGTGTTGAAGATTGGCTTGAATGACTGAAATGTAGGAAGGTGATAGGTGGGGATTATGATTGGGCATAAGAACTTGCGTGGTGGGATTAATAGCCATAATCGGTACGTAATTTAGAAATTTCTAAAGATTGTTTATATACGGGACAATCAGGGCTGGTAACAGAATGGTTGTGGGGACGGTTGATGCGTTGGCAGTTGGAGCAGATGGGATGCGAGGATTGGTTGGGACATGATCTTAGGGTGTGTTCTTGGGCACAGTGTCCACATGTAGTTGTTGAACGACAAACCTTGGCTGAGTGTCCAAAGCGTTGGCAGTTATAACATCTCGTGATCGAAACCAGATCACGGATCCTACAGGACTTATAGCCAATATAGACATGGGATCTTGACGTTAAAATCGTTCGGAGCCTGGGAGAAACGTTAAGGATGAGGTTGTTGTTAGCATCAGGTCTGGGGCGGCGTATGGCTACGGATGCCTCGGAACGGAAATCATTTTCGGGGATAAGGTGTTGGAGGGAGTTTTGTTGGTAGAGGAGTGAAAGGATATCTGGGGTAGCTATGTCTCGGTCTATGTCGAATATGATAAGTTGTGGTTGTCTGGGTTTAGGAACGTGGACAGAACAGATTTGCTGATTTAAGTTGGATATTATATTGACGTCAGAGGGTTTATCAGTGCGGATGGTTAAGGCAGTTCTAGAATGGCGGATACTACGAATAGATAGGTCAGATAAGGATAGTCGCAGGTTTTGTTTCACAATATTGAGGAGCTGGGATGGGGTTGTGTCGGAGAATGTTGGTTTTAAGGTGATGACTTTGGGAGAAGGTTTAGTGGGTGGTGCGTGTTGGGAAGTGGTGGCTGAGACTTGAGCGTATGTAGGTGGTACGTGTGTTAGTGGTTGTTGTTGTACTGTTACCTGTTGTGTTGAAATAGTTTTGAAGTTCCTGTCTAGCTGGTGGAGTTTAGCTTTATATATTTCACAGTCCTGAGAGGCGGCAGAGGCTATTAAAGCAATGTCCTCCATTCTTTGGAGGATGTATTGAGCGCTACTTCGGTTGATTTTATTACCATCCCTAAAACATATTCGGTTAGGTCTTTTTTAATCGCTGATATGTTTTCTAAGTTAATTGTCGAAACTATGACATCATCATCTCTTGCTCTCTTTGTTTTTTGAGTATCAGAAAGGACAGAACTAACTGACGAGGCCCTGGATCGTGGTGGCGGTGATGAATGGGACATCCTGGACGATTTCTGAAAGGGCATAAGCGAGTCTGCTGATGCTGGGGGCGGAGGAAATGTAAACGCAGTAAAGCTACTCGTTGGAATTGTCCTTGGTGCCTCTTGCTTACTTTTATCAGCCATTGCACTTGTTAGTGTAAGAAATTCTGAGAGTTTATCAGCACGTGCTGATAATAGAGCTTGTTTATCCGGAAAATTTGTATGCAGCTGTCTAATATTTTAACAAAGCTGTTGTATTGAGTCTAATAATAGTTAATAATTATAATAATTATGTGACCAAACCTGGCCACGTGTTGAAATTTAATAAGGTTCTACCCTCTTATTCACTTCAGATTTTCTTCAGGGTTAAAGATGTTGGTTTGAACTGTTGTTCTCCAGGCACTTGACCGCCGAAAACCTCCAAAAGTTCAATATTTTTGATAAATTAAATGATTGTTACCCCCATTTTTAGGGATAACAAATTAAAGCACTATAACTTCTCACAAATTATTGTTTGTAGATAAACTGAATAAATACTTTAACGTTAAGAACTGATGTTTAATTTAATATGATTTAAATAATAAATAATGATAATAATAAATATAAATCTAATCGCAAAGAGCTCGAAAGCACGTCTTGCTCGAACGAAGGTCTAAGCAAGCTCCACTGCCTACAGCGACGACTCGAACCAGATGCGGGTTCTTAATACCTGTAGATAAATACGTTTTAAAATTGTGTATTACAGAATTTACGCCTTTTATTTTTAGGGTTTAGGGTACGCCAAAAATCTTTAGATACACTTATACTTATCGCCGTTGATCTTATCAGAAATCTTAGCTTCGTGAAATCAACGCCGTGCTTGACACCGAAGGTTCAGCCATCCAAGCGTTTCTTATAGCACCACTTCAACACTCGTCTGTACAACTTTGGTTAATCCCTTTCTTACGATGCACTTTATATGGATCCACCTTTTTGTAAGTTCCTCGTTACAATTGTCGTTGAAGGTAACTATCTTTCTTTATTGTATACTTCCTTACTTTTACCACTACTAAATAAAACTTCTGGATTCAATTAATTCACATCTATTTTCTTTCAATATTAAAACTCCAATTTCAAACTTTATAGTTCACGACAAAACTAATTTTTTCTACTTTAAGTACAAATCTATCTTTTCAATTCAAAATCCCAAAATTTCACCCTTTTTCAATTATAAAACATCAGTATCCCTTTTTGACTTTTCAAACCCTCATAATCTTTTTTCGATCTCCCTTTCAATATTTTATTTCCCTGGAGATGCCTATTAAACACATTAAACCAGCCTACTCTTTACAATTCTCTTCCAACTAACATTCTATGATCCATCTTTTTATTAACAGATCTTATTGCTCTTGTCAAATTCTAATTTGGAGTAAACTAATACACAAATGTCATTGGCCGTAATTTATAAATTTTGATTGATATTTTAATATTTTAATCCTAACAACACGTGCTAAATAATTTTTTTTTAGATGAGTTGGATGTCTACAAAGCTGCAAGAAGTGAATTTCAATGATATAATGGACTTACAACTATATACTGAAAAGTAAATAAAATTTCTACATCTTATAACTAACTTAAATCTAATAAAAACCTACCAAGTGACTTCAAATTTTAGTTTTACATACATATTCACATGGCAGTGAAGTTTCCTTTCAAATATTGAAACAAAATTTTATGATATACAAGTAACAGCAGTTCACTTCATTGGAACATACTTTTCAATTTACTTTACGAAATCACCAACACCCAATTTGAAATTTTAAAACTTCATTTTCTCTGAAATATCATTTTACATATCTTTAACAAGTAACTGCCATCGCCATCTCCTTCATCAATCATTTTACGAACTAGAAGTCTATATCTAAGTGGTACTTCAGTGCGTCTAGGTTTAAATATCATATATATTTTAATATATTTATTGCAGATAACTGTGTTCGCGATCTAATAACTACGACGTGTTATTTTTTAAAAGCGAGAATGAGAAATTAATGCAATCAGTCTGTCTGTCTTTGGCCATTTTTCAACGTAGCATACGTGTGCACACATTTTGAAGTCAAACCGGTCTATGTGTATTCTCTAAACAAAAGTAAAAAACATAAATCAGAATCCACTTTAATTAAATACAATTGACTTAGGTGCGATATTTTGCATCTGACCTACTTTATAAGTTCTCGCTATAAAACTGAATTCAAAATAGCTCCACATTTTCTCTGCACGCACTTACATTTTTCAACGTAGCATACGTGTGTTTTGAAGTCACACACGTATGTTCCATTGAAAGTAATGTAAAGCCGGTCTGACTTTAAAACGTGTCAACACGTATTTTACATTGAAAGTATATAAGGCCGGTCTGGCTTCAAAACGGTGCACGCGTATGTTACATTGAAAAACATACGCGTGCACCGTTTTGAATTCAGACCGGCCTTACTTACCTACTTGTATTATACACGGGTATAAATGTAAGATTTTAGCTCTCTGTGTTTTGTCTCCTTTTGCTTCGATTCGGGAGACAAACACACCTCGAGCTAAAATCTAGTACTTTTTATCCTCGTATAATAAATAACTACCACGACACAACGGTGTTCAACAATAGTAGGGCTAGAGTACGTTTTAAAGATAGAAGGTTTCCAAATTCGCTGCTTCTAGGTATTTCTAACGCTTATAACTTTGATAATAATATATATATATTTTTTTAGGAGATAGTGGATATCCATTACGGCCATACTTTTTTACACCACTCCTAAACCCTACCACAAGAGCCCATCAATTATATAACGAGTGGCATATTACAACCAGAAACGTAGTTGAACGATTATTGGGAGTACCGAAGCGACGTTTTCCTGTGCTAGCATATGATACGTAAATTAAAATAGATACTGTATTGACAGTTGCTCTACGATGGGCAAATTCCAGATATTCCGGAAAACAAAAACAAGATGCCAATCAATGCAATCAGAAATGATTTTATTAATAACTACTTTTTACATTTGGAAGTTATCGAATTTTTTTTTGTTTTAATAAATTATCTAATCTTAAACTCTCTAGTTTTAACTTTCTTTCTTCCTCTTTAAAAGCTTTTAATGACTTCTGCCTAGTTACTTCCATTTCTGCAATGGTTAAGCGATACTCCAACAATTTATTATATTCTCGGCAATATGAGATGACGTGAGTACGCTGAGAGCAGCTCTTCGTGGACTGCAATCATATTCTCGCTTTTGCTTCTCACGAGCTGATGACTATAAAATATTTATGATTATTAAAATACACTTACGGTAGAGTTATCTGAAATAGTAGCAGTATGTATCAATGAAGGCGGCTCCGTGGCGTAGTGGTATGTGTGTGACTACTAAGCCCAAGGTCCCGGGTTCGAATCCCGACACGGTCCGTTCGAAAAATGTTAGGCGAGCATTTTTCTCAAAAATACACCCTCGTTCGGATGAGAGGTAAAATGGATGTCCCATGTGTGAGTGTTGTCACGCACGTTAAAGATCCCTACCTTACTTGGAACAGCAAGGGTTCGGCAAAATTCCAAATTTTCCAGGTAAAAAAAACTCGCTTCCTGGCCAATGCAGTACCTTCGGGTGGAGCATTGCAAAAAAAAAAAGTATAGTATGTAACAATAATCCCGACACGGTCCGCTTGAAAAATGTTAGGCGAGCATTTTTCACAAAAATACACCTTCGTTCGGATGAGAGGTAAAATGGAGGTCCCGTGTGTGAGTGTTGTCACGCACGTTAAAGATCCCTACCTTGCTTGGAACAGCAAGGGTTCGGCAAAATTACAAATTTTCCAGGTAAAAAAAACTCGCTTCTTGGCCAATGTAGTACCTTCGGGTGGAGCATTGGAAAAAATCACATGTAAAGTATGTAACAATGAGGCGGCTCCGTGCCGTAGTGGTATGTGTGTGACTACTACAACCAAGGTCCCGGGTTACAATCCCGACACGGTCTGCTTGAAAAATGTTATTCGAGCATTTTTCACAAAAATACACCCTCGTTCGGATGAGAGATAAAATGGAGGTCCCGTGTGTGAGTGTTGTCATGCATGTTAAAGATCCCTACCTTGCTTGGAACAGCAAGGGTTCGGAAAATATCCAAATTTTCCAGGTAAAAAAAAACTCGCTTCCTGGCCAATGTATTACCTTCGGGTGGAGCATTGGAAAATCACATGTAGAGTATGTAACAATCTATCTTTAGGTTGGCTGAGTTCTGCCGGACAATATTTTTTCCATGGGATTCGTTCTATATCCGACGGCTCTGGTTGAGAATCATAGATTAATTCAACATCAGATAAATCGAGCTGATCAATGTTTACATTATCATCCAAAATCTACAACAAATGCAATGTTATTCCTAAACATTTACAAAGCATATGAGGCATACGTTTGTGTCTTCCACTGCATCACTGTCAAATATATTATTTATCCCATATACAGTCTTTTTATCTAATATACCAAGCATCAGATCGGTGTTGCTATTTGTACTGGTAGCTTTTACCTTACCTCCAGCAATTAAATACAGCTCCTTCTTCTCTTCGCCTACAACTTTCCTGGTGCTTTTACACTAGTTTAGAAAGAATCTTAGTAGTGATTCGGCATTGCGAGCTTGTGAATTAGGACATTGTGCATTAAATTCCTTGGCAATAATTATTCAATAACGATGTTTTTACTCATTAGTTACTGCATCAGTTTTCTTATTAAGTACTTTTTGCTTGTACTTGTTTACCAATTGCAAAACTAAATTCTTTTCATCCATAGAATAATTTGCTGTACGAGCTTTTTTCTTACTGTCCATATGTGAAGCTACTGAAAATGATTTGAATGAAACAACCCAATGTATAGCTGAGTAATATATACTTACTCATAATTAAAGTCTTTTTTAGCGCCTAAATAAAAAAGTATGTGGAAAAATTCCAATAATAATATAATAATACTCGGATAATAACGAAGAGTAAAGAGGCGGTAAAAAAAGTTGTCAGTTGGACAAAGTAAGGTTATGGGCTTTGGCCAAAAACTATACTATGATAAAAATTGCGCAGTTGCCAAGTTTCAACCGGTATTAACTAACACAAGATTAAATTAATGCCGTGAAAACAAAATAACACTAACACTAACTTCTTGTTAGTTAAGTTGAGTTTAAATATGATGCGGTACAAACTGGCATTAGTGTTAGATTTTATGAATGAACAATGGAAATGATGAGAGTGACTCCCAGATGTGAAGTTTTAAATACAACTAAATGACTAATATTAAATATCCAATTCCGTCACTTGTCCTCGTCACCCTCATCCCCTACTTCTCGTCAGAGCTGCTTTAAGACAAAGCACAACAAACAAATAAAAACCCCGTTCAAGTATTCTCTGAATTTAGTGTTGGGGACGTAACCTAACAGGAAAGAAGGTGCATTTCAAAAAACAGTAACAACAAATTTACTGGGTTCGTGTTCATGTGATTACTACAAAGAGCCCGTTAGAGTCTGGGTCTGTCGGTGCATTGAACCGATTTGCCCTATGTTAAAAACGCCTCAGAATAGTAGTCATTTAGGCTACAATGTAACATGTAGCCATTCAGCAAAATGCACTCTCACTCTATTGGGATTTGGGAATCTATGCCGGGTAGAGAAGTCATCTCCACAACGCACACTATCTAAGAAATAGTCATTTTATAAGAGACAACTACAAATACATAACCAAATTCAAAGATTTATTTCCACTTAAAGTTTTAGGTTAAACTTCCCAGTTCCCTAATACAATTAATTATGTTACATACTTACTATGATATTATATGTGGCAGAAATAATATTTAAAACTATAAAAATAAATCACTTATTCAAAGTAGTTAAAATTGTAATATATTATATCATCTAATAGAAAGAAAAAATATTAATTATTAAACAAATGCAAAATAAAAAAGACGCTACAGAATTATGTAAGGTTACTTGAAGCTAAACAAATAGTTTCGATTACAGTGGATTGTGGTAAAAATAAAATGCGCCAGCAGAAGATTGTTAGAGAGTTGTACACACTGCGATAGTCGCTACCAGAAAATTGTTTTTGTGCGGCCGAATTAACATTCGCGCACGTTCAATAAACGGTAGCGCGTAGTTGCATATTACTACGTTTATGATTATTAAAACTGTAGCCAATCAACTTGTAGCATTGGCAGCGGAAATGTTTAAAAACTAATGACATAAAATTAATAGATTTAGGTATATTACAAACAATCATAAATTATAGAGCCAGTGCTAAACATCTATTATAAAGAAATGGATAAACATACAAGAATTCATATTCATCAGGAAAGTGACGACAAATAGACAAACATAAAGGACGTATAATTAACGTCACAAATAGTGACTTCAAATAGACGTGCTTAAGTGGTTCGATGATGAGCTAGACAAGTTTCTACTCATAAATAAACGTCATTATTACGATCGTGTGCAATCTAAAATGCGTTTCCTTTAAAGAAGTTCACACAAACTAATTTTGTAAAATTTATTGCTACAGTCAAAGAAAGCGGGCCAGAAAGAAAAGGACGAGAATCAGTGAAAGACGACTTATCCGAATTACTGCAACAAAAGGGTAAACAGAAAGAGGGAGAAGGACACGCTAACCTTGTAGAAAATTGGGGGCCGGGGGTGTCAATCAAAACGACAGCAATGAGCCAACAATCTCACGGCAAGGTATAGAAATACAAAAATAAGATAAAGAATAGTTAGGATATAAATAACATACGAACAAAAATATTATATTTATCCATATACAGACATGTATATCTACGATGGTCTACCTATTTACTAGTACTACAGTACAGGTGACGAACTCGCCTCCCAGATATCTATTTAACATTCGAAAGGGTAGAAAAGTGTATGTGTATGTAATACACAACTAATATATCGGAGGAATACAGTTAGCTAAGTTATCCATCTTTATACATCAACAGTATCAAAAGCACGCGCTAATATAATTATCGTAATAGCTATAAAATAAAATTAAGCTAACCATAACGTTGAAACGTATTATTCAAAGGCCTACTAAAACACTACTTTATTAACACCATACTTCAAGTTAGGTGTCTGCAAAACGAAATCTTCCGACGTAACTAGGGGTCTATTCCTTGGGTAGAGCTATGAGCAATGGGGGTAAGTCGAAATCTGTGGGGGTCACACTCAAACTAAAAGAAACAGGCGCCACCAAGTCCAGATTGATTTATATTAATGGCATAGCAAATTTCTAAGGGCGGACTTGGAGACCCAAAGAAAAAAAGATCGCCTTCGCTGACATACAAACTTGTCTTAACAGAATAAGACACTGCTCCTGTAAGAAAGAATATAGTTAGGTTACCTAAAAAATGGGAACACTATTTGCGTCCCTCAAGTATATCTAAAATGCATAGAGAATATTTCTTACATAATGGAATCATAAAATTTAACTCTTTCTGTGTTTTGTCTATCAGGTCTGATCAAACCAGATCAGAATAAAAACTTTAAATGTAGATAATTAATTTACTAGAAAGAATTTTCTTTGTTTCAGTAAATAAAATTTCATGATAATTAAATAAAATAAATATGTGATATTCTTGCAAAATTGTTGTAAGGTTTAACAACTGATCCTTACTCAAATATATAACACTTCAGTGTAACTAACAATATTAAGTTTCTTTATAACCCAACCAGATCTGTGTAGGTCACTTACAAATGAATATATGAAATTTTCTCATTAATTTAACAAAATTAAAATTAGTTTGAAGTTAATAGAATCACCAAGATATTCTTTAATTTTATCAAAAGTGGCAGTACTGTAATGTTAAACATCTGTTAGCCATTATGCAATTGTTGACGGCATTGTTCAAATAAACAGGTGACGTAATAGCAGCTGTTAATTTACGTTGCAGCCATATATCGTCACATCTTTACAAAACTAAGTGAAATCAAATTTTGATACTGGGGAAAACCAGCTTAATTACAGGTAAACTGAATAACAATTTTGTACATCTAACAAACAAAACGAAATAATGTACTTTCAGAAGGAAGTACTGAGGAAATTCTTAATTCTATTACGAACCCAAATACCGGCTGTCGTCCTTGGTTGCAATGGAAACACCTTCGCAGAGCGGGGCCTGCTGTTAAATATGTTTGTTTTCCATGCTTTATTACAGATGCAAGAGCGAAGCGGATTTCTTACATTGGTTCACGGCATCTTTTATTCACAGCGTACTCCTCCGTTGTCTAATTTTATTTCAAAGTGGTCGTGCGGTTTTCTAATTTATCGTTGCAATTTCTGACGTATTGTTGCTTTTCTAACGTATGGTTGTTTTTTCTAAGGTATGGTTGCTTTTTCTAACGTATGGTTGCTTTTCTAACGAATGGTTGTTTGCGCTAAATAAATTTTAAATTAGCTAATATGATAACGAATATGCAATATATGGATTAAGTACTAACCGTTACTCAGGAAGTGCTTCACCAAATCAAAGCGACCCGGAGGTCACTCGTCATTCTCTTCGAATGCATCTTCACGCTGCCCTAAACTATCGACGAGTGCGCTCGCCGCGCTCCTGCAAGGTGGGAGGATCATAAGTGTGGTTCTCGAACCTCTCACGCGCGCGCTAGTGGCTTGTGGATTTGCACCGAACTCCGAAACAAATAGACTACTAATCCTAGATATAGCAATACTATAAAAATTTGATTGTTACTTGAATCTTTATATTAGTTAATAAAGGTATTTCAATATTCATGGTACGTTTAATGAGTATGTTCTTTTACTGCTAAAATAAAATTGTTACAACGTAAGCTAGCAAAGCAATCATTTGATACAAATTGACACTGTATTACTCTTTACATAATACAAATAAATAACATGTATAATGTAAACTAGCAAATCAGTTGCTTTATAAAATTATCTTGAACGCTGTATTTTAAAACAGGTTTGGTAAGTGAGCCTAATATTTTTCAGCTTCAAAACATGGCGACTGCTCATAAACATGTTGACATAAAATATAGGTTTACAGTACAAGTGTCGCTAACCGTTTGCAAACTGTTGAGTCTGCTACACGCAACCAATGTTTAAATAATATAAATATTAACAATAGTCATATACCTCAAAGTATCAGAATTCGATAATGTAACTATAAAAATATTGCATGTTGAAAAATAGGATTACCGACTAATAAAAATCGATTTTCTAACCTTTTATAATGTATCATAAATATGTTTCTTTATATAACTTCCAACTTCAGATTAAAGTTTAAATCGCTTGCCGTTTATATCAATATTAGCTAGGAATATAATGTAGCGGGTTACTATTAAGACGTTCACGAATTTAAAACAAGTAATAACAAGAGGCTTTATCACTCACTGTTCACAAGTCTAATTAACAGTATATGCCTTATTTATAGATGTTTTCAGTCCAATTAACAATGAAGCACTATCACACTGATGCTATTTACAAGCACTAATATCTTCTTAAACTAAATCTTTAAGCATAAGTCTTCTTAACAACACCAACACTACTATAATTTATATATTACCTTTTTGTCTATTTATGTAAAGATGGTGGTACAATATGCACGTTCACATAACACAGATTTATATTTACTATAAGACCTTCAAAACGTAATGACCAACCAACTATACACGATATGATTTATATACGACATTTGGATATAGACTAACCGATCTACGCTCATCACCGATCATATATATACCCTAAACTTCAATAGATGATTCATAGTCTGGTGTTTGCTCGAATGTTCGAGATTTCAGTAAAATATACTTCGCTTATGCAACTTACTTGTTTGACGGGTTGCCTAACAGTTCGTAAAAATAATATGAACAAGATTTCTGTCATGAGGCATGGCAATAGTGCGGATTGGGTTGTAAGATTTAACCACTCCTTAAGAGCTCATTACAGTAGCGGCCATCTTGAAACTTCTAAAAGTCCAAATTGCTTTACTATTAGGCACCCAAATTAAAAACGGTTTTAATAAAAGTTACTTATAATATAATTGTCTATGAGGGAAAGTCATTTAAGTTTTTTTTAACTGAAAAAAAATTGTTGTGCTGGTAATAAAGTGATTTAAACAAAACCAGTAACTTTTCCGAATGTGTGAATAATTTTTATGAATTTTCATCAAAGTTGCACACTACAATTCAGTTTATTTATCGAATAAATCAAATATTAGTATTTTTTAAAAAAATGCACCTGCAATGCGCTGCTGTGGAAAAATTCAGAACTTCCATGTCACACACTATTGTAAAACAGAAATGGTTTAAATACATGTTGCATAAAACAAAACACAACAAACATCTATTGAGATCAAACTATCCTTATGAGAGTTTTCGACTATAGTCGTAATTGCTCGCAAATCTATTTATAACTTTCATTATGGATATTATTTAGCGTCTCAGTAATTATAGAAATGTTGTTGTTCTTCATAAACCTTAGATTTATATAAATTTTTATTGGATTTCCTATTTAGTAAAGTAGGTAATTGGTATTCCCCCAGTTTGAGTAGTGTAAGACTTGTAAAAAAGAATAAAAACAGAATTGTTTAATTTTTATGCTCACAAGTTCAATTAATGTTTTGGGATAAATTAAAAAAGCCACCAGTAATATTTCGCTCATATTTAGACTTCTGTAGTAATAAGAAATTAGAATTTACAAACCATGTTTAGTTAAGTATTTTTACCCTCAAACTTCTGTAATACACGTAAATTGTACTTTTGTTCCTTATGGTACAAATTCACCATTCACAAACTCCCATACGCAATTGCGATGGAACAAAATTTGACAAGCTGCATGCAAAACGTAAATAAATAAAAGCAAAACAAACTTTGTATTACTTAAAAATGCAGGACATGCATTTTTATTGTACTAGAAGAATGTTTACTGTATCCGATTCAGTACACCTTGTTTATTATTTCGTCGTTAGAAAATGATAAAGGAAACGAAGGTGTGATAAGAAAAGAAACCAAACCAATATTTGTAGCTTTTCACAAACTATAATCAAAACTTACTCGACACTTTACCTAATCATTTTTTATTACAGATACGTTTAAACCATTATTCTGTTTTTTCATTTATTGGCCAATTAATTAATGTAACAGCTTTGTCAATTGCATATTAAAAATTATAAAATAACTGTGTGATGCAAACGTAGGAATGTTAAATCTTGTAATTACTTGTTCCCTAATAATTTTTTTCACATTAGATATCGGAATTTCAAAGGTTTTCAATGGTTATAAATGTTAGAGAATATGCATAATTAAAATATCTGTGAGGTTTATAACTGCACTATTAAGTTCCACAACACTGCCATCTATATGTGCTCCCTGACACTTCATTAACCAAGTAGGCGGAGTATTAAACTTCATATCCCTTTCTATTGAATATCTACATCTCGACATTTCGTCCCGCCCTATGCTACCTCACCCCAACCCGCGCCATTACACGCGGACGGTAGGAAACCTGCTGTGATGAGCTCTTAAAGAAGAAAAATTCCATACATTACTTATAAGTGTTGAATTGCACTCCTTTTCTTGAAGGAGTTGTGTACACGTTAATAAATAAATATAACTGCTTAGAAGGAATTATCCTATTACATTTACATCAAGTAGTGCTCAGTTAAAGAATTAAATGTCAACATATCTATCCGAAACTTAAAGAATTGAAATATAGCGGTGAATGGCGGTCAACAACAAAAATGGACAGTAGTATCAAGATAAATATATCTCCATCACACGAGAAATCATTTGACGATGTAGATTTCAAAGAGGAACTTGTTACTTTTGAAGAGGAATCACTCCTACTGTTCGATTCCAAACCTATCGTGTCATCAACTAGCAAATATTATGAACTTACTAATGTTTCTGAGTCCTTCAATAAACGGTGAAGTTCAAGAGGGATACCTAAGTGCAGCTTCAAGCCACACCAAAATAACACAAAACACATACGTTTAAAAACTAGCCTACGTTAATGTAATGCATGTAGATATAACGCATGAACTAAAAGCAGACTTATTCAGCATATGACAAAGCACGGGTGTTCTAACCCATTTTCATCTGAAATGGGGAACTTAGAGAACTATAAAAGCACACTTACCCGTGATAAACCATTTTCATGTATCATCTGTGATTGCAAAATATCTCTAAGGGGCAACCTAAAAATGCATATGAGATTTCACACTGGTGAAAACGATTTTTATGCATGGTTTGTAACTATAAAGCATCTAAAATGAGCTATCTAGAAAAACATTTAAGAACACATACTGGTGATAAACCATATTCTTGTACGGTTTGTAATTACAAAACATCCCGAATGAGCAGTCTAAAAAGACATATGAGAACACATACTGGTTATAGGCCATATTCATGTATGGTTTGTAATTACAAAGCATCTGAAAAGCGAAATTTAGAGAACCATATAAGAACACATACTGGTGATAAACCATTTTTATGTACGGTTTGTACTTACAAAGCATCCGAAATGGGCAGTCTAAAAAGACATATGAGAACACATATCGGTGATAAACCATATCCATGTACGGTTTGTAATTACAAAGCATCCGAAATGAGCAGTCTAAAAATACATATGAGAACACATACTGGTGATAAACGATATTCATGTACGGTTTGTAATTACAAAGCATCCACAACGAGCAATCTAAAAAGACATATGAGAACACATATCTGTGATAAACCATATCCATGTACGGTTTGTAATTACAAAGCATCCGAAATGAGCAGTCTAAAAAGACATATGAGAACACATACTGGTTATAAGCCATATTCGTGTATGGTTTGTAATTACAAAGCATCTGAAAAGCGTAATTTAGAGAACCATATAAGAACACATACTGGTGATAAACCATTTTCATGTACGGTTTGTAATTACAAAGCATCCGAAATGGGCAGTCTAAAAAGTCATATGAGAACACATACTGGTGATAAACCATATTCATGTACGGTTTGTAATTACAAAACATCCCAATTGAGCAGTCTAAAAACACATATGAGTACACATACTGGTGATAAACCATATTCATGTATGGTTTGTGATTTCGAAACATCTGTAAAGAGCAATCTGAAAGTGCATATGAGAACACACACCGGAGATAAACCATTCACATGTATGGTTTGTAATTATAAAGCATATCAAATGAGCAGTCTAAAAAGTCATATGAGAACACATACTGGCGATAAACCATTTTCATGTACGTTTTGTAATTACAAAGCATCCGAAATGGGCAGTCTAAAGAGACATATGAGAAGACATACTGGCTATAAGCCATATTCATGTATGGTTTGTAATTACAAAGCATATGAAATGAGGAGATTACAGGATCATATAAGAACACATACTGGTGATAAACCATATTCATGTACACTTTGTAATTACAAAGCATCCGAAATGGGCAGTCTAAAAAGACACATGAGAACACACACTGGTGATAAACCATATTCATGTACGGTTTGTAATTACAAAGCATCCCAAATGAGCGACCTAAAAATACATATGAGAACACATACTGGTTATAAGCCATATTCATGTATGGTTTGTAATTATAAAGCATCTGATATAGGGAATTTACAGAATCATATAAGAACACATACTGGTGATTAACCATTTTCATGTATGGTTTGTGATTTTAAAACATCTGTAAAGGACAAACTGAAAATACATATGAGAACACACCGGTGATAGACTATTTTTATGTATGATTTGCAATTTTAAAGCATCCGATATGAGCAGTCTAAAACGTCATATGAGAACACACACAGGTAATAAACCATTTTCATGTACACTTTGTAATTACAAAGCGTCTCAAACAAACAGTATAGAAAGACATATGAGAACACAGACCGGTTATAAACCATATTGATGTGTGATTTGTAATTATAACGCATCTCAAATCGGCAGTCTAAAAAGCTATATGAGAAAACATACCGTGGATAAACCATTTATGTATGGTTTGTAATTATAAAGCATCTCAAATGAGCACCCTAAGAAGACATATAGGAACACATTCTGGTGATAAATCATTTTTGTGTATGACTTCTGATTTCAAAACATCTCGGAGAGTCAGAGTAATAGCACATATGAGTATACATACAAGTGTTTAACCGTATGCATGTACGGCTGGTAATTAAGAAGCATCTCCGTTAGACAATTTAAAAACGCAAATGAGGACACCTACTGGTGATCATTCACTTCATCTATTCTTGTGGTTTCATAACATTTCAGAAGGTAAAGTTAAAAAGACGTATTGTAGCAAATTTGTTTCTTTAGTGACGGATTTATGTCCCAATTCGGGCCCAACAATGCGATGCCAATGTAGGAAAATCCTTTTTTTTTATAATACAGGGGGCCTTAGTTTTATGTCATTAAATTTAGGAGGTAATAGAGATTGATTAGCTAAACAAAAAACCTATAAGGCATTTTACTCTTGGGCCGCTTTTTAAATGTCCTACCTAAGTCAACTTACGCAATAGTTTTAGGACTGCTGTTTTGTCATATGCTTTTAAGAAATACTTACGTATACAATTAAGTCCCATCACTGAATAAATGTATTACCTAAGCACGTAGGTGAAACACAGAACACTTACACGCTGTTACACCTAAGCCCGGTTACGAGTTATGTAATGAAAAGTACATTCAACTTAAAGTAGGATATCACATTCGGCATAAACGCTGAGTTGCTGTAAACGCATCAGAAATGTCGGGAAGAAAATACAGTCGACCACATCGCATAAAATATTATTTTTTGTTGTGATTATTATCTAAACATGCGAATTTTAGAAAAAATTTTAAACTTTCTTCAGTAGCAGCTAAAATACATTGAGATATTTCGTTTGGCAGCGAAAACCGCATACACACATAAACCGCTAAAATAAAAAATGTTACAGGCGGAAAAGCTACTAAGTGTATCCTTTCCAGTCAAATTATAAAATGGGGGCGGCCTGTAAAACAAAATTTAAAGGGGGGTCACCGGCACTAGCTAGCGGAAGGTCGTGGATCGTATAGAGGGTTGAAATTTTGAAAAAAGGGTTAAATTAATTTATAATATACTACAAAAATGTGGCACTTACCTTTCATAAAATATTGTGGCTTAATGACAATTGCCAAGGGCGCCAGACAAGTCGAGAATGTCCAAATGTTCGTACAAAACCTTGAGAGACTTGTCATCCCAAGGAGGACAATGGTTTCTTTTAATCAATTCCTCACTTTTTTACTACTTATATAAAAAAATAAGAAAAACTATTGACTCAATCAACGGCAAACAAAACTATTTAATTCACAGAGCAATAAACGTGAACCTCTTACATGCATTGATTTTAGTTTATAAATTTTAAGTGAATAGGTGACTATGGAATTTATGAAAATTTTGAGTACATAAATAGTTATCAAACACTTGTATATGAAAGAAACTTATATTATAAATCGTACACTAAATTAATCCTACGGTTTATGGCCAAAACGTCCTAACAAATAAACTAACTAAAAATTGGTCATGCTACTTAACTATAAAAGCTTACTTACTAATAATTGTCCATTGGTTGAGGGTTTGTTTTTCCAACGTAGAGCAGTTCTTAATTTTGGGAAGAGAATCTCGTTTGTTGCTTCTGTTTGTAATGTTTAGAAAATTGACTGGCACACGAACTCGGCAGAATTTTTGACAATATAACTTTACTTGCTGCGTCACACGCCTACAAGTTTTTAAATATTTATCTTGTATCACCTTAAATCCGCGAACTATGGGCATAACCCTCGCGAAACTGGAAGAGTAACCTTCTTTCCAATTTTTTTCTCACGTGATACGAAGTTTAATTTCTATGTCATGCCAGAGAAACGCCACCCGCAAAACTACGTTTCTCTCTACTTCTTAAACCACGGTCGGCCCCATTGGAAAAAACTCCCCGTCTTTTGGCTAAGCCTTCAAATATATAGATTAATTCCCTACTCTAATTATGAGCGTCATTTTCTGGTATCCAATGACTGAACAGAACCTCCCACAAAACAAGATTTCAGAAACCAAATCCAACCCCTTTTTAGATGATGGTCACGGATGCAATCACTTTCCCACGAATTTAAATAGTTTGTATCTTCTCGGAATTTCTTAAATATGGCAATGTGGAATCTACCTATGGCGGCCGTAGTCTGGCTTTAACAAGGACCGGTAAACCTACTTGAGCCGAAATGGATTTTAAATACAAAGGATGTCTCCAGACTACTTAAAATTACTTGTAATATTTGAACAAATCAACTTGGAAATAGTTTTGTGCTATTATAATATTTTGTTTTGTCTAACCCGCTGTAAATCAACGAAAGTATTAAGCTTTTCAAACTGAAATTGGTTTTCCTTTATTTACGCTAAAAAGGTACTATTACATTTTAATTTAATCGGATTTGTTAGTCTGTTACCGACCTAACTTTTAAGAAGTCTATTGTATTTGACTTATTAGGGTAGAGCTTTACATTATTATGACCTGCCGCTGGAATTTTAGTAGCCCGAAGCTATCGGTAAATGTGGTCTTTTTATTATAAAGGATCCTAAATAAAATGAGGTAAATTATTGTGGGAATTTTTGTCTATACTTTATGCCAGTTACTGAATTTCTAATTAATTGATGTGTTTAATTGTTAACATTACAAAATAATGTTACAAAAATTTCATAAAAATACAGTATTATTTATTAACAAATACATGGAGACATGTTATACACGAATGCTAAATGTGTGACACTAAAAATTACCATTAAAATTAAACGCGGGACGAGAAAGATTTTGGACCTTGGAAGCGTCTTTTTAAAAAGCTCTATTCAAGAAATACAACCATCAATAATAATTCAATTACTTCAACCTACCCCAACCTTGTTTTTTCACAAACAAATTGAACACATATTTTTTAAGCACAATAAACTGAATTCAATAATACAAGTTACTATCTTCAGTAATTAATAATTAATTGTCAATAGCTTAAACTCTTACAATGTGAAAATTATAAGATTCGAAGACTAACTGACTAGAAGAGCTTCCTACATTTAACATGAAACCTCTATTCTCAGATCATTATTGTGGGAAACTGCAAAATCGCTTTTTATTTTGTTTCTTGTCTTTATTATTGTTTTTATTGTGTTCATTATAAATAAGTCTATTTGGTAGCAGTTTAATGTTCCTTATAGAATTGTATAAACTTGTGTTTGTGTTATAAAGTGATTGTCTCCTATTCTACACCTATTATGAACTCGGTCGACGCTTTTTACATTTATTAATACAATGTATCATTCTATTTCTATAAAATAATTATTACATTTAATTTTTAATACATATTAGTATAGGGGATATTACGATGGCGTACAAGGGCCAGGAGGAGAAAAATATTAACATGTCGAGATTAAACTCGACACGTCGTGTTTAAACTTGATATGACGAGATTAAACTGGACGTGTCGAGTTTAATCTCGACATATCGAGTTTAAACTCGACGTGTCGAGTTTAAACTCGACAAGTTAAGATTAAACTCTACATTTTGAGATTAAACTCAACACGTCGAGTTTAATCTCGTCATGTCGAGTTTTATCTCGACTTGTCAGCTTTTAGTTCAACAGCTCTTAGTTACATTCAGGAGACATTTAGTTGTTTAAACATTACCAGCCGGCTCCGTGGCGTAGTGGTATGTGTGTGACTACTACGCCCACGGTCCCGGGTTCGAATCCCGACACGGTCCGCTTGAAAAATGTTAGGCGAGCATTTTTCACAAAAATACACTCTCGTTCGGATGAGAGGTAAAATGGAGGTCCCGTGTGTGAGTGTTGTCACGCACGTTAAAGATCCCTACATTGCTTGGCACAGCAAGGGTTCGGCAAAATTCCAAATTTTCCAGGTAAAAAAAAACTCGCTTCCTGGCCAATGTAGTACCTTCGGGTGGAGCATTGGAAAATCACATGTAATGTTTAAACATCACCTCGAGTGCAGCAAAAATAAAAAGTTGTTCAAGGTCGATTATTTAATGAGTAGTGTAGTTGCATATACAATACTTATTATTATTTGTCAGTTTGAATTAGGCATGGAATTCACAATGGAACGGTTTCTAAGGGAAAATGGAGTTGAAAGTACAATAATAAACGACATGAAAAAAAAAGGTATGTATTACTCTGTATGAGTATTAGTAAGTAGAAATGAAACATTAGCCAAGGAAAGCTTATTTGGGGATCAAATTTTATTTTATTATAGCTAATTTCGCTTATTTAAGGATGTTTAGGTGGTGCAAACTAATGAAAATTGACTTTAGTAAGAGGTATTTGTTATTCAGGGTAGTGTCCATTAAAGTACCTTGTAAATCAACTAAATCTCACAAAGAAAGGATATCGTTTAATTGCAAATGTTTGTATTTTAAGCAATTTTTATAATGTGAAACTATAGTTATTTTGTTTTGGTTTGTATCATCTAAGGAATTTGCAAAAAAGACCTAATTATGTTTGACGTGCTAAAATAATATATTTGTAAACGATTAAGTCAGGATTTTGAAATATTTTTGCCTCATCATTTAAATGTGTCTAGTTGCAAATACTTGAATAGATCATATCATTACGCATTTACAAAGTGCTGATATTCAGTCTCCACATATTTTGATTTGTCATTTAACATATTTTGAAACTGTTATTCATCTCACTTAATCGGAGTGTAAATATTGTTATTATATAATCAAAGTTGCTTAAAGAATTGATCAGACAACTCATGTTTCCTAATAAGCAATAAATATTGTGAATGCTGTAAAATATTATTTTCTCATAAAACTATATCCAATATAAGTTTTTTACTTCTTTTTGTAAGTTCATAAAACCGTCTTGTATTTATGACCACGTTGAATACATCAAGGTTGAACAATTGCATTGAACACTGCTTCCAAACATCCTTAAAATTAGCATACTTTATTTTGATATAATATAAACATAGTTCACATGTAAAAAATTTTTAGCCAAACATAGAAAATATTTCATAATTAAAAGTTGATGATTTGAAGTCTTTCGGACTAAAACTTGGAGATGCATACGCCACGATTACGTTTTGCAAAAATAAAGTAGAGTTTAAAGGAAGTTTAATGGAAAGATTAAAACAGAAACTCGTCGAACAGGATAATACCGATACCGAAAAACATGAGTCATTTGTAGCAAGCCATATTAAAAGACGAAGAGATCTTTTTCACACAAGAACGGTAGAGTTTGGATGGATTGTTGATGGTATCCACTTTAGAAAACACGCTGGCGCAGGTACTCGAATGTCAACAGTTTCAAAGTCTTGGAAAAAGATGATCATTTGCAACATGCAATGAAACGATTTTTTCCTAACGAAACTTCCCACTTAGGCTCTATAAATGAATTTATAAATATTGAACTTTTAGACTATCGGAGACAACCTGTTATTAATACCCTAACTGTTCAAGAGATTTTTGAGATAACTCAAATGCGTTTACGTTTTTATTTAAGTCTGGAAAGCAGAAAAAAGTCTACACGAGAATCAATGAGAATAAAAGAATACGAAGCTACAGTAATAGATAATGACTTAAGTGTCAACAATCCACAAGTCATATCTAATAATGATGACAATTCGGCCGATTATAATTTAGATGATTCTCTAAACAGTGCAACTGGTTATCGAATTTAGAAAACGATAGCTTACTCACTACTTTAAATGGCTTTTCTGCTACTCCAACTACTTTAAGCAGTTATGAAATTGCCTTAAATTATTTAAACGAAAAAGACTTTAAGATAGAAGATTGTATAAAAGTTGATATTCCGGTGCTCGATCTAAGCGACCCGAAAGTTTTACTTAACAACTTTATTCTGAATAAAGTTTCAGATCGTATAACTATCTTTAATGTATCAAAATGTGATGTTTTTTCTGCAGCTTGTCGGACAATGGGAAAGCCTTCGTTTTCACCGTTGGCAAAACCTTCTATATAATTTGTGCAGGAAGCTGGGATTGATAATGGAGGTTTGCGAAGAGAGTTTTTCCGATTCGCGTTGAAAGAGGTAAATGAAAGCTATTTATTCATAGGTACTACTCATTTCTTAAATCGGCAATGAAAAACATATTTTACTGTTTGAAGTACGTATTTGTCGAAAAAAAAATTTTTTTTAGGAGACGATTTAACAAAAGATATTGATTTAAGAATCGACGCTTTGTCAGAGAATTTATATTATTATGCAGGGATGTTGATCGGGATGTCACTAATTCATGGAGGTCCGACTACCGCGTTTTTTTCTGGACGGTTTTTCAACATGTTTGTTGATCAAAAAATTGAAAATGTTACATCGAACGAAATACGCAACGAAGATATTAAACAAACATTACAGGTTATTGCAGATTGCAAGAAGATTAATGAATTGAACACAATTTTAAGTGAAGAACGTAATTTTCTGGTAGCTGCAGGTTGTCTGTTGTACGTAAATTGTTTCGAAAAGAAGAAAAGCATTTATGAAGGTAAATGCAAAACTTTGTTTGTAGCTTGTTAATGATATTAGCTGTTCTAGGGGTTTTGAATTTTATACAGTAGACCGATATAAGCCAGCAATAAATCAATTTATTGACGGTTTTAAGAAAACTGAATTGTATGATGTGATTAAAACAAACTCAGCAGCATTTAAAAATTATTTTTGTCAGAATGATAATAGAAAAATAACCGCATCTGTAATTTGTGATTTACTTAGTTATACCTTTGGTGACAACAGTGATAGATTACAAGAAAATGCAGTTGCATTTTTCAAAGATTTTCTAAAAGATGCAGAAGGAATCGCTTTTCTTATTAAATATCATTTATCAATTAAAAAAGTATCAACAACCGATTATTTAACAGACATTTTATTGTTAGAAAATTTGTAAGCCTGCACTTTAGAAGATATATTCACATTCATAACAGGATTAGATAGTCATCCGCCATTGGGATTTGAGGGCAATGGAAAGATTAACGTGGAATTTCTACTAAATGATGAAAATTTACGATATCCAACCGTCAATACGTGCTCCCTAACATTGCATATTCCCATTTGTCATACCAAGTACAATGATTTTAAAACTCAATTTGAGTTTGGTTTATTGAATGCACCAACATTTGAATTAGAATACTATGATTGGCGTATTCTACATCTAAAAAATTTAGGAAATAGCAGTATTATTATCTTTTTCCTTTAAGTTTTTACACTTTATTTCTTATTTTTATTATGTATTTTTATTTTTATTATTAAATTTGCATACATTAATAAAGAACCACGTTCAATGAATATATTTCTTTTATGTTACTTCGGTTTACTTGTGATATTCATTATACAATATGTATACAATATACACCCAAATATTTTCGTTCTTATGTAATTAAATTTCATGGTCCTTACTGTGTTGGCGGTCATTTGCGAATTTTTATTAAGATTTTCGACAATTTT
Organism: Platerodrilus igneus; assembly: GCA_036346225.1. NCBI lineage: Eukaryota > Metazoa > Arthropoda > Insecta > Coleoptera > Lycidae > Platerodrilus > Platerodrilus igneus. The sequence goes on along the minus strand of JARFIW010001763.1, from coordinate 74,267 downwards.
TCAAATTGAAATGATTACTTATTTATCGCCCTGTAGAATTCTGTTAGTATATTTTTGATATACAGTATCCCTTTCCTTGACACTATAATCAGTAGATCTTCAACTAACAATTTGTATTTCGACATATACAAAACACCTACAGACTCCGGAAGGTACGTATATTATCATTCCAACCACTCTTTCAATTATAAACTTAATATTATAACATGTTTAAAAGACCGGATTACAAAAATTTGCGAACCACATTTAGTCAAAAAAAATTTAAAACAATTAGAATATACTCTACTAAACAACGCATACCCAAAACCCCTACTGAAAAGATTGCTTTACTCTAACAACCTACAAACTTCAACACTAGACCGACCACTAGTTACAAAATTCAATAAATTACCATTTATTCAAAATTTAACTCCTCAACTAACAAAAATTTTAAAACAACCAGATATTTTTATAACTTGTACATACGATAAATCGATAGGAAGGTTGTTCACCAAACTAAAAGATAATACAGATAAATTATTATTCAGCCATTTCATATATCAAATAGACTGTAGTTGTAATAGAACCTACGTGGGCCAATCCAAGCAATGGCTGAAAAACCGCATAATCCAACATAAAAGTGACGCCAGGATTGGTAAACCAAGTTGTGCATTGTCGCTCCATCTAAATTCAACAAGTCACACAGCTAAATTTGAAGATACCAAAATTTTAGATGTTGAAAGCAACTACCACAAGAGGCTATTCTTAGAATCTTTTTATATTAAACAGCAATCAAATCCAATCAACAATAAACATGACACAAATAACCTGAGTGTAGTGTATTCAGAGCTTTACAAATTCAACAATCACCGTTTCCACAGACAGACACATTAGATCCTTTGCATCTCTTTCAAATTATCCATAATATAGTCGCCTTCCAATCATCTTGTTCGTTACCATTTCAAAAATACCAGAAATAACATCTACATATTGTACCTCTTTTTAACATCCTTACAGCAGTGCTACGATTTTAAATTATTAGAAATAGTCAACTTTGAAAAATGGATTTCATGCAATTTTTATTTTTTTTCAATCACTCATAGTTATATGTCATTAATTAGTACATATATTTACAACTCTAGTCATTAGTAATTGTGTAAGTAGTTTAGTTATACCTTGTTGAAATATTGTAAACACTAACTTCATAAATTTTCAGTCTATTAATAAGGCATAAATGTCATGCCGAAACGTCAGAGCATAAATTACAATTTGACACGATAGTTGTTATTTTATGAACGAGTGTATCCCAAAAAAACATCATAACTATATTTATATTACTTCCGTTCGAGAAACTACAAAAATTATATATATATATATATATATATATATATATATATATATACACATTTATTCTACCGCTAATACAGGCCCAAAATGCTATACACACCCGACGTTGTTAAAGCCAACGCGATGTTACCAGACCCGGGTCTGGGTCTGACAAGGTTTTTGGTGTATTTCTCCATTCCTTGACCCCTATAACCCTATAAGCACATTTTTACTATTATATGATCGGGAATAAAAAGTCGATTTAACATACCGTTATATACAAATTTAGTTCACGTAAAACTAGTCCAGAGAGCGTTCAAGTCACTTGATATACAGACGATGTTTCTCAGTATCTTCAACCGACGTTCTCAGATCCTCCAACCGGTAACCATGCGTTCGCTTATTGTGAACGGTGAGGTATCCTTACTGGAATGTTTACAGCAAGAACAGATGTCAGGTAACGATGTAAGCGTTTTTAGTAGGTTTGCTATAGTTTATTAAATATTTTGCACAGCTTTGAGATACATTTGTTTATACAAATTATTTTGCACTTTGAATATAAATCATTATAACCCTCAACAAGTTTTCTGAGGGCTAAAGCTCTGCACGTAAATCGAATAATCGGTCGGTTCGTTTCTGGCTTTAAATTACCATGGGATATCAAAAAGTATAATAAGGAGAATCTTCTAAAGCAGTGTCAAAAAATCTAAATCGGGCGAAGATCGAAATTTGTGTAGGCAAGAATTATTTTGTAAGTTGATTAAATTAACAAAGTTAAACACAAATTTACGCGTAATGCAATGCCATTCTAAAAACACACCTTAAAGCTCAACTTTTTTTAGATAATTGATAAAAGCGGAAGCTGACCATTGCTTTCAAATTTTAATAGCTCTTTAACGGTATAATCTATATGGAAAATAGAAACTCAAAAGTATAGCTACAAAGAAATATAGAATATATATTTTAAAAGATGTAGCTCTCAACAGAAATACTACTTTAAAATTTCTATCTGAAATATGGCCTTAAGTTTTTAAAATACATATTTTATATTTTTTGTAGTTATACTTTAAAGTTCACTGAACATTCGTTTTTACTTTTCAGTTTAAATGCATTTAAATAAAAACTTGTTTCCAAAAATGTTTTGTACATATATTTAAAATTCATTCTAGTTTGGTTATAGAACAATTTGATTAATAAAATTATAAATTGCAGCTTATTACCATTTCTGTATATAATTTTAAGTCATTAATAAATAACAAAGGGTTCAGTTTTAATTGTTTGCCTTTGATGTCAAGTCTACAGCCACTCTTTCAAAAAAGTTTAGTAAATGAGAGACTAGATTTAGCGCAAAACAAAACTGTATCCGGATCAGCGAATCTCCTTGAAAATATTCCTCACTTTATATGAATGGTTTCAGGTATTTGTTACCGACAACAGGTTGTGTTTCCTATATTTTTATTATTTGTTGTAATAGTAATATTACCATAGGTCATAGTTTATACACTTTCAGAATTTCTATGAACCAATCGACTGGGTCCGAATCAAATGGTTTTCTGTAATCTACATATGCTGTATATAGATTGAGATTTTGTGTCTTGCTTCACATTAAAATGCTGCATCAATGACTAGTTGTTCTTTCAATCGATGCTAGTTTATTTACAACCATTGTGTACTCTATCTATTATATGTTTACTTCAGAGTATCAGTAAATTTTACTGCCAAGGACAGGTGCAGCGCTGTAAATAATTTATAAATAGTTGAATGCATGGTTGTATTGGGGAGGATCCTGAGGGTTCCAGACCCCGCCCGATTCCATAAAAGTATTTTTCCTCGTTTCTTAAAAGAAGTACAAATATGACAGTCGACAAACCACTGACACCATTTTTAAATAAATTATAACATGCTGTTAAATTATTCAATAAGGATACAGGTTCTGAGTACGGAATTTCTTAAAATTTTAAAGTTAATAAAGCATACGTGAGTACATAGTAATGAAGTATAGTTTGTTTGCATAGCATTTTAGAGAAAACGTGAGGCCTGGGGAAACTAATATTTTAGAGGCCCTTCAAAATTTAAAATAGAATGTGTGCAAGAAAATAAAATCAACGATGTTTAATATTCTTCGGATCATTACATTTAATTATTTACAGCAGCTTTGAGCGCTAATTCTTTCAAAATAGTATAAAATACGCGCTATCAGGTTATTAATGAGGCATATTGCTAGTGCATGTAGTCGTTTACACAACAAATGTGTTGTCAGTCAAACATATAATAAATATTAAAATATCATTATCAATTAAGTTATAAAAGTCATGTGAACTGGTCAGTTGGTGGATGATAGGTATTCATGTATAATATATTTCCTTCTTAGCAAACATTTTACAATAGTGTTCCTTATTCAATGCTTTAACCTAAATCTTCAAAAGTTTTAAAAGTACATATTTTCTGAATATATTTGTCGACTACATTCAAACGTTATTACTCGATTCAAAAAAGACTATGTAAGACTAGTTTTAGTTTAGTAGTCCTTTCCTTTTTGCATTGTGTCATTTATGATTTATGGTGTGTTGTTGAAGTATCATGTATATTTCAAGTTCTGGGTGTTTAGGTGAAATATTATGCTGTAATTATTATTACTAAATTACTAAGAAAATGTTTGTTAATCCCGATAGTTTAAAGAGCAAATGCTTCCTTTGCGTAATAAAAGCGCAGCGAAACAAAATCGAGGGTTATTTATTGTTTTAGTTATTGTGACTGAGAGTTTCAACGGGCAGTAAAGTACAGCTAAAACTGGTCAAATTTTTGTATCTGTCTCGTGCATAATAGAATAGTTAAGGCTTTTGGTCACAAAACCTAATGGCAAGTTTATACTTTATAGTAAAGTTCAAACTGTTTCAAAACCACAAATTAGTTAAGGCATAAGTTATGTTCTTTTTGGTTCCCTTACAAAAATTTGTTATGTTTGCATGACTATTTTAGATTCAGTTCACTTTTAATACAGTAGAGCAGAAAGAGAGAATAGACTTTTTAATTTTATTTTACACCATAAAATATAAATATCAGTTTGAATTAGCATTAAAGGGTTTGAAAAATGGTAAGGCGCCGGGTACAAATAAGGTGCAAGCACCAGGCTCTAAAAGCCTCTGGACAAGCAGTAACAGAACGTCTCTTCCAAATTGTAAGCTATATGTATGGGACAGACGAGATAGCCAAGGATTTCAAACGTAACATCATAGTCACTATACCAAAAAAGAGAGGCTTGGATAGATTTGAAGATTTTCAAACAATAAGTTTGACAGTACACGTGTCAAAATTTACTAGAATTGTACAAAGAAGAATGGAAAAACGCGCTGAAGAAATACTAGGAGAAAATCAAATTGGGTTTAGGAGAAATAGGGAAAGACGGGTGGCTATTTTAGCTCTTAGGGTGATCATGGAGATAACAATGGAAAAAGGTGAAAGCATGTATACAGGGTTTGTAGATGGAAAAAGCATTCGACAATGTAAAATGGAAAAAAATGTTCGAAATACTCAAAAAATTGAGTTGGACTTCAGGGATAGACGGATAAATAAATATTGAATATATATTGTAAAATCTGTCGTTTATGTATTCCAAGTATCACAAATAAAATATTTATAAAATATTAGGAGGTATCAGAGAACTCGAAGAACAGTGTAATTTTGCAATTACTAGCAATAAATTCTCTATACAACATTTGCAAAACAATACAAATTATTAATTAATATCGTAATATAAACAAAACAAATTAAAACACTACATCGTCACCATCTACAACACAACCTACACCTATACAGAAAACTTACATACGTACATATTAATTTTTAACAAATTCACAGGCACTTGTCAGTTTCTGACTACTCCTAACTTGTAAACAAAAAACAAATATTTTTAAAGAAATAAGACAATGAATTACAAATCCAGCTCGAAACTTTTATGCAACACAATGCATCAAATTTGAAATACTTAAAAAGATTGGAATGAGTTATAGGGAGAGACGAATAGTACATAGCTTATACAAAGAGCAAACATCAGTAATAGAATTAGAGCAGGAACGTAGAGAAGTAAACGTTAGGAAAGGGGTGAGACAGGGATGTGCTTTATCCCCATTGATTTTTAACTTGTACATAGAAGAGGCAATGAATACTGTCAAATGCAGGAAGACATTTGGAATTACTATGCAGGGACAAAAAATTGATATGCTTATATTTGCAGATGATATAGCAGTATTAGCGTCTAGCAAAGAAGAGTTAGAATCTGCTCTTAATGAAATGGAAACGGTTCTAACAGAGAGATACGGTATGAAAATTAACAAAACTAAAACAAATGTTCTAGTATGCAAATGTGGGGAAAATAAATCAAAAACAAGAATGCAAGTATGTAACACGAACTTACAAGAGGTTAAGGATTTCTGCTACCTAGGAAGCCAAATAACGCAAGATGGAAAAAGCACAAAAGATATAAAACAAAGATTAGCACAAGGTCGTGCTACATTTAACAAGAAAAAGCAACTACTGTGCTCAAAGACCACAAACATAGAAACAAGGAAAAGATTGCTTAAAACATATGTGTGGAGCACAGCACTGTACCGATGTGAAGCCTGGACAGTAGGAGAAGCGGACAAGAAAAAGGTAGAAGCCTTTGAAATGTGGTGCTACAGACGTATGATGAAGATATCATGGACAGACAAAGTTAAGAACGAAGAGGTACTAAAAATGGTAGGGGAAGAAAGAAATATGTGGAAAACGGTAAAAAATAGGAGAGATAGGATGATAGGCCACATACTACGGCATGAGGGAATAGTGCGAAATATATTAGAAGCAGAGATCGGAAAAAAGAGAAGAAGAGGCAGACCTAGGTTAGACTACTGCACACAGATAGTAAAAGATGTAGGCTGTAGGGGTTTCAGGGAGATGTGTAGGCTAGCCCAAAATAGAAATCAATGGAGGTACGCATCCAACCAATCCCAAGATGGATAAACTAATGACGAAAAAATAACTGTGCTTAAACATGATGATTATTATAAGTAACTACAAGAATTGGTTGGGCAATATTCTTGAATAATGTTAAGAGTGAAGGGATTTACTGGAAAACCATTATTTCGGCAAATGTCTAAGTGTTGAGGGATCTTGGTAGCCACAGCTGGCTTAACCCCCTTCACTGAATCTCGGTGAAATAGGACATAAAATTAGAAAACAATAGAAGGGGAACGAACTGTATACACATGCAGTGTGAGAATTTCAGGGAACTATGTAGGCTATGCTCAGAATATAAATAAGTGCAGGTACGTATCCAACCAGGAAAACCATTAATTCGGCAAACGTCTAAGTGTTGGGGGATCTTGGTAGCCACAGGTAGCCACAGGTAGCCACATGCTGTGTGAGAATTTCAGGGAACTATGTAGGCTAGCTCAGAATATAAATAAGTGCAGGTACTTGTCCAACCAGTTTTGAGACGGAAAACCTAATGACGAAAAAATAAGCGCAGATAAATCTGATGATTAGTATAAATAACTAGTTGTTGGTTGCGAAATATCTGCAACTAATGTTGACTATGCGAAAAGATATATTGGAAAATATATTAAATCGGTAAATGGTTGTGTTGGGGGAACTTGGCAGCCACAGGCTGCTTACCTCCCTTCACAACCACTGAAGGTAGGAAAAATAAGGTATATAACTGTAAAACAATAGAAGGTGACCGAACTGTATCTAACAAGAAAGAACAGCACCTATGAGGAAAGACAACAAACATAGAACAAGAAGAAAATTGTTGAAAGCATATGTGTGGAGCACAGTACAGTATGCCTGAAATACGGGCAGTCTGAAACGCAGACAGAAAAACGGTAGCAGCCTTTTGAAATACTGTGCTTCAGATGCATGAGGACGATAGCATGGACAAACAAAGATAATAACAAATAGGTTATAGAAATAGTAGGGGAACAAGGATATCTGGGGAAAAAGAGAAATAGAAGGGCGGAATACGTTCTAAAGCGTTTTGGGGAATAGTATAAGATATATTACAAGCAGAGATAGGAAAAAAGAGGTAGATGTAGACCTAGATCAGATAGTGATAGATGCAGACTGTGCAAATTTCAGGGAAATCTGTAGGTTAATTTAGAATAGGAAACAATGATAGTACGCGTCTAACCAGTTCCAGGACTGAAGACCTAATGATGATGATGAATGCATCAAATTCATTTATTGCGCTATCTATATCTAGCTCTTTAACTATGGACCCTTTAATATTAATTGTTGCTGAATATTCTAGTCGATCGTTTGTCATTCTATTTTGTAAATACGTTTTTAAACGTCTTAAACAAGAAAAGATACGTTCGCAAGCAGCACTTGACACGGGGATTATAACAGCAATTACTGCAATTTTAAACGTTTCATTAAAAACAATTTTATATGCTTTAGGCATGTCACTAAAATTTAAAATTGTTTTTATTATAAATTTGTTTTGCGCTTTGTATAATTTTAGTGTATTTGGTAAAATTTTCAGTTCAGCTTCCAACGATTCCAAATTTATTTTGTAGTGTTTGGCCATCGGCAGCAGATGTTCATAAACTAAAAAATTTACATTTTAAGGGTGAAGAGAGCCACTGGATACGATAATCTCGGAACACTGTTTAAATCGTTCATTGAGCTCTGATAATACTGCGTCCAGTACCAGTAAAAACATGTTTATTTTACAGTAGTTTATGACTTCACTTTATTGTTTGTTTTGCACCGAAGTCACTTACTCTATGATGTAATTTTGATAGTTTTGCGGTAACATTCTATTCCGCTCACTTTTTGTTGCGCTTTCTTGCATAGACTCAGGAATATTAATTTTATTTTCGTTACACTTTTTATGACCTCGGAATGTTTGCATATTCCTTGAAACCTTCATCTGTTCTCCATTCTTTAAATGTTTTTATAATAGACATTATCAAATCATTACTTGAACTTAGGTCAGCTGTAACTTTTTGCAAATAATCACTAACACCTTTGAGTACTAACAAAATTTTCGAAAAAAGACAAATATTGAAAACAAATGCGAAATTATCTGATACAATAATCTAATTGCCTCGGCAGAATGATTGATCCCTCATTAATCAATAAGTTGAGTAATATTAATATCTCGCTTAAATTATTTTTTACACTTGAACATGCAAAAACTTGGGCTGACCATCTTGTATAATAAATTTTCTTTAGTGCTAATAATTGCCGTCTGTTTGGATGAAACCTTTTTTGCAAGTCAATACATCTCGTATAAACAGTCCATTGCAAAATAAAAACATACAGAGTTTGTAATAAATTAAAAAACTTATTGCTCTTTTCAGCCTTTTTAAAGACATCCATTATAACCAAGTTCAACCGATGATTATAGCAATGTACATAAATTGCTTGATTAACCTCATTACTAAAAAGTTTTTGAACTCTGTTATTTCTACCATTCATTACATTTGCACCATCATATGTCTGTGCTACGCATTTTTCATGTCTACATTTAGTCGGGCTAATAGCTCCTTAATGTAAATAAGCAATGAACCTAGCATCTAACTTTTTTGCAGCTTTGAAATTTATAAATTTTTCGTAGATTGTCCATCTAAATAATACCTAACCACAACTGAAACTTGTTCAATTTTTGTGACGTCTTTTGTCTCGTCACACATTATTGAAAAGCAAGTTACGTTCAGGAGCTCTTTGCGTATCCTATCTAGCATCATCTTTGAAATAAATAAACAAAATTATATTCTGAACTTTAGGGCTAGTATATTTAGCGTTTGCTGCTATCCCTTCACCAAGTTTTTTCTTAACTATCTCATTGTACTTACTAAAAAATTTAAGAAGTTCTCTCAAGTTACCTTTATTAGAGCTTTCTACAGTTTCAACTTCTCCTCTTTGAGCAATATTCTAAAGGCCCGTATATTGCAAAATGTCGACGATTACTACAACATATATTCGGTTTTCTTTAACGAAGTTCAAATGTGTTTCACTTATTTGTCCGACTACTGAGGTAGCAGTACTTGGTGATTTAATGGTTTTATAAGACGACCATTTAACGAATGAATGTTTATTTTCTAAACTGTTTTCGTTTTTTTTTGTCCAGCATCTTTATTCAATGCGTTTTTCCAATTATTAAAACCTATTTCTACAAATACTGCGTTACAGTTCTTTTTTATTGTAAAATGACGACACACAAAACAATAAACAGTCACACTTAAAATGCAATATTCCAACCAGGAAAAAAGTTGGTACCAACTTTTATTAAAGTGTCTTAATCTACCACTAAAATTAGTTTGCGGGTAAAAGTTTAAAATAGGTTGAGATGGGCTATTTCACACTTTGTGAAGAATCTGACGGTCCTGGCGTAATATTTAAAACACAGCAGGGCACAATTTTTGTAGAAGAAGGTGATGTAGTTTCGGCAATTCTGCAATTTTTTTGTTGACGCCAGTTACATATCCCCCAAATTAGAATATATATGTAGTCAAAAAGAATTATTAAATTTGAAGTTACACTGTTACAATGTATAATTAATTGGAGGACAAGTAATAAAAGGTTAATCAAAGTTTATAAACCAGACATGAGAACGGATGTGAATACATTTATTCCAGACGTAATATGACACTGCGAGTGAAGGTCACAGTAGACAATAAGATTGCAATTATTAGAATTAATATTGTTACTTTGTATTGTATAAATTTATAAAGAAATAAGCAGACATGAGCTCTGTAGTTCCCACAAGCAATGTGAAGGGCAGGGACAACATCAAATACCCTCGAGAGCCCAAGATGGCCAGTCAGTCTTGAGCTTCACAACCTTAACCTTGTTGGTTGTTCAGCTACTTATCCTAATTTTTGTTCATTTAATTCAGTGAATATCAACTTAGAGTAATTTTGATCTCAATACGTTAATGAATATAATGTACTTTTAATTGAAAATTCAAATTGTAAATCTGTCTAAATAAAAATCGTTAGGAGAGTTTTCTGAAGATACTTTTTAAAAAGTCGCTCAAAATGGCCCAATTCTATCTTGCCAGTCTTCAAAAATTAAATCTGGCACATTATCGTCTTGCGACTCGGATTCAAATATAAATGCATTCAGTTCGTTATCATTATCACTATCACTATCACCTAATAGAGTTGGTAAATCATGTAATTCTAATACATCTAGCTCGATGTTTTTGATGAAATAGGTTCTTGTTGAGGTTGACTTTCATGTAGAATTTCATTACTTTTGATTTTTAGCAGCTGAAACTGATTTAAAGTAATCTACTAACGAATGTTTTGCCACTCAATGTAAAAACTGCTGTTACGCAATCAAAGGAAAGACTTCTAAGAAGAAAATAAAGCAATTACAAAAAGAGAAGAGTGGCAAGTAGAAGGAGATAAAATTAAAAAAGAATAGACCCTATTTACTAATAGTATTCGCAACCGAGTGTTTTAATACACAACACTATTTAAACTAATTTATTAATGTCACTTATTTTTAACCTACTTGGGCGAGGATATTTGAAGTAGCAATAGCGCGGAAGATTTCCACCTGCAATGAGCGTGCATGAGTATTTAAAATTCCAAGAGTTCAATTACTAATATTATTGCGTTAAAACTATTAAAATGGGCATTGGCTTGTTGGGATTAAGGAGATGATATAGATATGCTAATTATAGGAAGGACCAATTGCTTTTGTAGCAATACCGATTGGCAGTGCAGCGGTTATGTAATAACTAAAAACAACTACACCAAACTACTTAATAAAGGGTATAAATACCTTAAAGCCTGTGCCGCTGTGGGCAGTAAACGTTCACACACAAAAGGTTTGACGGACAACCAAAAACACGCACGATTGGATGTCGGTGTCGCTTTCAAAGCTCTCATACAACCGTCTTCTGCAAGGGTTCGAATGCGACTGTCTTCACGCACTTTCACTGTCGGTATATAATGTTTCACTGAAAACTGTACGATACCCGCACAAAGTATTTATTGTCACCAATTCCAATAAATGTTCGATGATGACGTAACATACCGCCCACCAAATTCATAGAATTTTGAAAAGGAGGGAAGTAGGTTGGGTGAAGGAAATCACATGGGATTTGACCTTGCTAGGAAAACAGGTAACGAAAGATAGGGTGGTACACTACAGCGAGCGATATTACCAACTATGCAAAAATAAAAATATATATGTAAATAAGCAAATATGTAAAATAATATACTACTATACATGTAAGAAATGTGTATATACATCTAAACATAAAAATAAAATTAAAATACCGGTAGCGGCGCTAGTTTGACCAAAGGTCGTTTTAGTGTGCCATGTGCCGTTTTGATTTCAGCGACACGTATAATACCGTCCGCACCGGGAAAGGTATTAATAATACGACCAAACTTTCATTGAAGTGGAGAAAGCTGGTCGTCCTTGATGAGGACAATAGAGTCCTTTTCAACTTGTCGGACACCTACCTTAGAGTGCCATTTAACCTTTTGATTCAGAGTATGTAAGTACTCATGGCTCCAGCGAGCCCAAAAATCTTGATGGAGTTTTTGCAGGAGTTTCCACCTGCTCTTTAATGGTAAAACGTTGGTTGAATGGTCCTCATCTGGTGGTGCAGAAAGAGGCTCCATAGTTAGGAAATGACCTGGTGTTAGGCAACGCAAGTCATTTGGATCCGAACTCAAAGCGCAGAGTGGCCTTGAATTTAGAACAGATTCAATTTGAGTAAGAACTGTGTAAAGTTCCTCAAAGGTAAGTTTTTGTTCGCCGATTACGCGAGCTAGGTGTGTCTTTACTGACTTAACACCGCTTTCCCACAAGCCACCGAAGTGAGGGGCGCTGGGTGGATTAAACGACCACTTTATCTTTTCTGAGGTTACTGCACTATGCAGATAACTCATAAGCTGACGATAGGCACTTACAAAATTAGTACCGCAATCGCTAAATATTTGAGAACAGCGTCCTCGGCGTGCTATAAATCGTCGCAAAGCGGCAAGAAACGCGTCTGCCGACAAATCCGAAACAAGTTCAATATGTGCTGCCTTAGTGGCAAAACAAACAAAAATACAAATATAGGCCTTAAGAGATTTAGAGCCTCGCAGGCGGTTAGCCTTTATTAAAAGGGACCAGCAAAATCAACACCAACAATACTGAACGGTTTGATTTCGGGTAATACGTGCTGCCGGGTTCCCATAGGAGGAGTTACCAGGACCGTTTGGTACGAAAACATCTATGACATGATGATAAATAATTTCGGATTGAATTTTTAATAGAAAGGATCCAAAAATTCTGTTGGATAAGATACGCTGTGGTATTAACACCGGGATGGCAATACCTTTCATGAGTTGACCGAATGATAAGTTCGGTTAATCGGTGCCGCTGGGCAATAACGCAGGAAACTTTTCGAAATAGGAAAGCAAAGAATGTGTCAAGCGCCCACCTACTCTTAAGATATTTTGTGGATCAACAAATGGAGAGAGTTTTCGCAAGCTTTTAGGTAATTTACGGTTTGCCTTGATCGAAGCTATTTCCTTTGAAAATGTAACATTTGTACATGCCGAACATAATCATGAGAGCATTGTGTAATTCAATGTCTGTTAAGGGACCCGCATGACGTTGAGCCATGGGTTTAGAAAATCTATAAATGTAAGCCACGATGCCTTGGATTTTATATAACAATGAAAAGCGACTTAGTAAAATGTCAATGACGTTTGGATCTGTTTGAGCGACAAATGTTAGGATCTTCTTTTCCGTAGTTACCTCAGCAATTGAGGTTGACAATGTTGGTTGAGGGGCCACGAGTCACTAGGGTAGTGAAGCCATTCAGGCCCCGCCCACCATAGCGAACATGAAATAACCGCGCTTGGCATTAATCCCCGAGATGCAGGATCAGCCGGATTATGCGAAGATTTAATATAAAACCATCGGCTGGGTGCAATGATCTCTTGAATGTGGCTAACACGGTTTGCCACAAAAGTTTTCCAACGAAAAGGTGGAGAACGTATCCAAGTGAGAGCGACCGTAGAATCACTCCACGCTGAAACATCGGAGATTTCAATCAAGCCTTGATAAGACCGAATGGTAAAAGAAAGTAAATCGGTTAATAAAACGGCGGCACATAATTCCAAACGTGGAATTGAAATGCGCTTAATTGGAGCTACTTTTGTTTTAGCGGTTACAAATTGGTTATTTCTCCAGTAGTTTGATTTATGAACTGAAATACACTACCGCTGCATACCCTACCTCGCTAGCATCGCAAAACCCATGCAAATGACAAGTAAAAGGATCCGAAGGGGGTAAACAACGTGGTAACTTTAATGACGATAATAACGGCAACTCTTCTTGATACTGCTGCCATTGAGACGAAATGTCTGCTGGTGGGATGTCATCCCAATTTAAACCTAACATCCACAGATGCTGGATTAGGCGTTTTGCAAAAAGTGTTAGTGGGGCTAAAAATCCTAATTGATCATATATTCTGGCAACTTGCGAAAGTATGTTGCGCTTTATACATATTGGGTTTAATGGTTTAACCCGAAATGAGAAAATATCTTCTGTAGGTGACCATTGAAGACCTAATATTTTTATTGATTCGTCAGAATCGAAATCGAGAGGAGTATATTGGCAAAAATCTGACGGAATGCCTTCCAAAATAGAAACTGAATTAGAACTCCATTTTCGAAGTTCAAAACCAGCCAAAAGTAAAAGTCGGATAAGTTGATCTTTACTTTCGCGGGCCGATTGTATAGAATCAACACCGGCGACGAAATCATCAATATATAGATTTGACCGTATAGCCTCAGCGGCTAACGGAAACCTTTTGCCTTCGTCAATGGCTAATTGCTGAAGAGTCTTTAATGCTAGATAAAGCGATGACTTAATACCATAGGTCACTGAAGCTGATAAGTCTGAATGGGTTCTTCTGCGGAGAACCGCCAAACAATTAATTGAAACTGGTAACCAAAATTTGTCGATACATTTGGCAAACATCACAAGTAAAAACGAAACGATGAGAGCGAAATTTAAGTAAGATTGACGAAATGTCGTTTTGGAGACTAGGTCCAGCCAATTGAGTGTCATTAAGTGACACGTTGTTTTTAGCCTTGCAGAGGCGTCAAAACCACACGAATTTTAGAAGTATGACCTTCCTCTTTAAACACAGGGTGATGGGGTAAAAATAATTATCGTTCCCAACGGGCGGAGAATCGAGTAATGCCATATGACCCGCATCAAGATAGTCCTGCATGAAATTGTTGTATTGGGCGCGTAGCTCCGGTTGAGCATGCAATTTGCGCTCCAACGAAAATAGTCTTTTTAGCCATCTCAAAGCAATTATCAAAACGGGCAAAGTATCGTTGAACGGTAACGCAACAATAAAACGACCGCTAGGGTCACGAGAAAACGTGTTTTCAAAATCAAATCTGCCTTTTCTTCTTCTGGAGAAGTATAAGGCTTGATTTAACTCTTCTATCTCCCAAAACCGCCTTAGGGTCTGGTCGATAGGATCTTCTACAGAAGTAAAAATGCTTGGACAGTATCAGACTGCAAGCCTTTTGTGGGACCAATAATAGTCCAACCAAAAATTGTATTTATGGCGGCAGGCTGAAGAAATTTGCCATGTATAACACCGCCATTGATGATGAACGGATAAACATCTGCTCCAAGGAGCATGTCAATAGTTCCTGGAGAGTTCCAGGTCGGGTCTGCAAAGTGCAGGCCGCATAAGTGTTCCCAATTATTAGGAACTTCAACGCTAGGTAATTTGCCTGATATTGACGAAAGCACAAAGTTGTGACTTCTAGAGATTTTTCAGAGTCTAACATAGAGCGAATGGTGCAGCTGACGGCACCCCTATTGACTGCTGAAGTTGTCTGCCCAAGTCCATAAATCGGAACTTGAGAACGTATGCGTGGAAGCCAAAGTTTGCTCACGCAATCGTCTCGAATAAAGCTAGCTTGGGAGCCAGGGTCTAAGAGTACCCTGATCGGTTTGGATCTACCAGAACGATCTTGAACTTCCACAACAGCAGTGGAGAGTAAGACAGTAACCCCAAGATTTGAATTCGTCTGTAAAGACAAAACATTTGCCGGAATAGGAGAGGCTGACTGCGTCCTATTGGCATTTTATGCATAGGTGTAGCGATCGGTTCAGCTGAACGGCTAGAAGCAGGTTGCGGTTCAAAATGTAGCAAGGTATGATGCGGCTTGGCGCAAGTTCGACAGGAATTATAAGATTTGCATTGCATGGACGCATGGTCTGTTCGTAAGCAATTTAAACAAAGGCGTAAGCGTTTGACAATGTCGAAACGTTCTGTCGGAGTTTTCTTTAGAAACGATTGACATCTGTAAATTAAGTGATTGCCTTTGCAAGAAGGACAATGGTGCGAAAATGAATTATTTGAGTCACTGGAGCTACTGGTATCCAGTGAAACTACGTTAGAAGAAACCTTTGGTTTAAATTGAAACGCTGAGGATTTCTTAGGCACTGATGTGTAGATGTATGGACAGTCGTCGAATAAGAAACAGGTGCGGTTGAAGAAGGTGATGTAGTTTCGGCAATTCTGCAATTTTTTGTTGACGCCAGTTACATATCCCCAAATTAGAATATATATGTAGTCAAAAGAATTATTAAATTTGAAGTTACACTGTTACAATGTATAATTAATTGGAGGACAAGTAATAAAAGGTTAATCAAAGTTTATAAACCAGACATGAGAACGGATGTGAATACATTTATTCCAGACGTAATATGACACTGCGAGTGTAGGTCACAGTAGACAATAAGATTGCAATTATTAGAATTAATATTGTTACTTTGTATTGTATAAATTTATAAAGAAATAAGCAGACATGAGCTCTGTAGTTCCCACAAGCAATGTGAAGGGCAGGGACAACATCAAATACCCTCGAGAGCCCAAGATGGCCAGTCAGTCTTGAGCTTCACAACCTTAACCTTGTTGGTTGTTCAGCTACTTATCCTAATTTTTGTTCATTTAATTCAGTGAATATCAACTTAGAGTAATTTTGATCTCAATACGTTAATGAATATAATGTACTTTTAATTGAAAATTCAAATTGTAAATCTGTCTAAATAAAAATCGTTAGGAGAGTTTTCTGAAGATACTTTTTAAAAAGTCGCTCAAAATGGCCCAATTCTATCTTGCCAGTCTTCAAAAATTAAATCTGGCACATTATCGTCTTGCGACTCGGATTCAAATATAAATGCATTCAGTTCGTTATCATTATCACTATCACTATCACCTAATAGAGTTGGTAAATCATGTAATTCTAATACATCTAGCTCGATGTTTTTGATGAAATAGGTTCTTGTTGAGGTTGACTTTCATGTAGAATTTCATTACTTTTTGATTTTTTAGCAGCTGAAACTGATTTAAAGTAATCTACTAACGAATGTTTTTTGCCACTCAATGTAAAAACTGCTGTTACGCAATCAAAGGAAAGACTTCTAAGAAGAAAATAAAGCAATTACAAAAAGAGAAGAGTGGCAAGTAGAAGGAGATAAAATTAAAAAAGAATAGACCCTATTTACTAATAGTATTCGCAACCGAGTGTTTTAATACACAACACTATTTAAACTAATTTATTAATGTCACTTATTTTTAACCTACTTGGGCGAGGATATTTGAAGTAGCAATAGCGCGGAAGATTTCCACCTGCAATGAGCGTGCATGAGTATTTAAAATTCCAAGAGTTCAATTACTAATATTATTGCGTTAAAACTATTAAAATGGGCATTGGCTTGTTGGGATTAAGGAGATGATATAGATATGCTAATTATAGGGAAGGACCAATTGCTTTTTGTAGCAATACCGATTGGCGGTGCAGCGGTTATGTAATAACTAAAAACAACTACACCAAACTACTTAATAAAGGGTATAAATACCTTAAAGCCTGTGCCGCTGTGGGCAGTAAACGTTCACACACAAAAGGTTTGACGGACAACCAAAAACACGCACGATTGGATGTCGGTGTCGCTTTCAAAGCTCTCATACAACCGTCTTCTGCAAGGGTTCGAATGCGACTGTCTTCACGCACTTTCACTGTCGGTATATAATGTTTCACTGAAAACTGTAGGATACCCGCACAAAGTATTTATTGTCACCAATTCCAATAAATGTTCGATGATGACGTAACAGGCATACAAATAAGATATACATACAGAATTGCACATTTATGTAAAAAAATGGATACAGGATCAATATCTATCCACTTTTAATTTTCAATCGCCCTGGTATTGATTGTGTAATCGGCCGAAAGGGATACAATGCACAATAATTATAAATGTATTTATATGAGGATAAGGTAAAAATGTTGGAAATGCAGTGCACGCGATAGCTATGTATCAGGAATGTTTTCTAAATAAACCAGTAAAAAGTTTGAAAAAGTTATCATCAAGCCATATGAATGTGATATATCATAGAATTCTAGAAAATTAAGGCTTTTCAATGATGTCAATATCAATATAGAGTATCATATGAAATTCGAAAATCACCCCCCCCCCCTTAGCAAAGGGTGCAATAAAATTTTTTCCACAGGACATTATTATAAGGATAGTAAGCTAGGACATTTTATTTATGCTATTTTTGTTTATTGCTAATACTTTCGAAGATATTTGCGGTGGTCACGTTATCTGACTCACCCGCTACATTTATTTACTTAACTAGTTCTGATACAAATAGCTCAGAGGAATATGTGCATTGGACTTTTTCTCACGCTACTAGTAGCGTTTTTTAGCACGTGAACTGCAATGATTGGTGACTATAAAAAGGTATAACAGGCAATGTAACCTTCCCTTAGCAAAAATTGCCGTTTTGTATATAACTATAATTAATAGTATTAATTATCATTAAGTTTCCCAAAAGGTAGCTTATCTAAATTCACATTTCAGCAACAATAACAAGCCCATAACGGTCATAAAACTATATAGAATTTCAATGCAAGCTACAGTCATTTTACACATAAAACATTTTAATTAAACAAACACATTCAATTTTGCATGCTAAACTCTGGTATGCTCATCACAGCAAAATTACAAAAAATGCTTTATCCGTTTTCAACCCCCATTTCCACAACTTAAAAGGCTCCAATTAGAATGCAGGTGGTGAGAAATCCTTCCCTAAAATCCAGAGAGATAAAATTTTGTACACAACCAAACTATAGTATGTTCGTTACAGAAAAATTGAAAATTTTTATTTTTTTCAGTTTGACGCCCGGCTCTCACAGCCTAACCTAATTGGGGTGTGGTTGGCTAATGAAGACCAAAAATGACGAAACACGCTACACAACCTGGCTTTGCTATGCTCAATACAGGAATATTTTAAAAACTGTATTGTTAACATGGCCCTTTGCAAAGTTTAAAAGAACTTAATTGGGCGGTGTGTGTCAAAGGCAGTTCCTGGGTACCTAGGTAGATGAAATTTAGCATAAGTCATGGTCTGATATTTGTAACGCAACTGTAGCACTACCCTAGACCGTAGCTTTATTTTTTGTAACGGTACTTTCTACCCTACCTTCCATTTTGTATTTTTTCCTTAAAAACGCCAAAAGAAGAACACCCCACCATACTTCTTTCCGTGTAATATTTCAAGTATTATTAATCGGGATCCTTTAAAGATTCGTTGATTATAAAGATTATAGTAGGTAAGCTACCTTCGTTCTAGCCCAAAAAAACGGTTTTCTCCATGTTAAATCCCATAAGAAAATCTAAGGTCCGTTCTGGTCATTTTTGTACCATACATTGAAATCCCCATAAGGAGGAATTGAGGGTCAATTCAGGTTACTTTTCAACCAACACCCACGACGTCTATTACATTCAGTTTTTAAGAATAGGATAACACTAAACTATATAAAAATTTTTTGAGGATAATATATTTACAATCAATATTCTACATTTGCAATAAGTATTATATTTCCTCTTGCTCCAGGAAGCAAATGGCGTTTATCATCGTGCGGACTTAGGGCGATCTTCTCCTGAGCGATAGTGTGGACTTGGTGCTTGGATGATTGAATTAGATTCTGCGTTACAAATACTTCCTTGTAATCTTCGATACAATTAACATAATCCTCAAAAGTGATTCTATTCTTTATCACTGATCTGTTAATTCCTTTAATTTTCTTTGTAATACCAAAGTCTCGGATGTCAGGTGATTCTTCCTCTTCTCGTAAGAGTTCAGTTTCTTCTTCCTCGGCTGTCTTAAAAGTTCTTGTAGCATACATCTTTGATCGTAACCCAATAAAATCTGTCATAAGACGTCCATTATTTTCATCCTTCATCATACCCAATACTTCATAGTCTCATAAGGATCCAGATTTACTATTTTATAAATTAGACTATCTGTATCTGTGTAAAGAACTCGGCACCCAACTCCAAAGGCGGCGTTCATATATCCATAGTGGAAATCATAGATTGTCAACTTGGCCATATCAAGGATGCACATTCCAACGTATATAGCCTTATTGAAAATACTTCCGATTTAAGAAGTAACAGCATTGTTCATTAGCTTGAACAAGTTCTTCTCAAACTCGTTCCTTGCTCGTTTCCGAAGTTCAGTATTGAGATCAATGTAAGATTTTAGCCAGCAGTTTTGTTTAAATTTCAGCACCCTGTGAATAACTTTTAGTTTAAGTCCATTTTCTAAAGCCTGTTTCAGATTCCTGTAGTGGATCACATATCTTCTTTTAGCATTTAGTGTAGCCATTAATTTGGTAGTTTGAGTTTTTGATACAGGCGGTTTTCCAGTCTTCGGATCAATATGTTCAGGACAGAATGGGATGTCCTTATGCAAGTCATGTATGGATTCCGGATACTCCAAATCCACCTCCAAGATATAGCCATCATTCGCATTATCAGGAACTGATGTCACGTCGATGTTGGTGTCCACCCATTCAAATCCTCCGTAGGGTAAGGGCTGGCTCATCGCCCATCCATATTGATTATTAACGTCATAGTACGTATCTTATGTATATTGTATGGAATTAATTTCAATCGTAATTGCTGCAAGCGATTGTTTTTTATATCAGCTATTTCTTTTTTAATTATTGCTGTTAGCGGTTGATGATCAGTTTAAACTACAACATTCATATGTCCATAGACATAGAAATGGAACTTGTTTAAAGCCCACGAACATGCCAATAATTCCTTTTCTATTTATGCATATTGAATTTCAGTTTGCGGTAAACACCTTGATATAAACGCCACTGGTTTATTTTCTTGCAAAAGACACATTGAATTTCAATCGGTCGATTGACATCAAAAGGTATTAAAGCAGTACTGTTAACAACCATTTTTTTAATTTTTTGGAATAAATTATCATGGACCTCCGTCCACAACCATTCCACATTATTTTTAAGTAATTCTCTTAAAGGTGATATTACATCGCTTAAGTTTGGTAAAAAATTTCTTATGAAATTGACCATTCCCAGAAATTTCTGCAGGTCTTTTATTTTCAGGACGTTTCAACTCCTCAATACATTTAGATCGTGCAGGATCTGAGAGGATGCCTTTGTTGCTAAAAATTGAACCTAAATATTTAACCTCCGTTTTACAATATTGTAATTTGTCGGGATTAAATTTTATATTATTTGTTCTTGCTACATTTACAACATTCTGTATTATAATTTGCAATTCTTTTTCAGTATTTGCAGCACACAATAAATCATCAAAGTAGGGTACTACACCCTTAATATTACCAAAGTATTTATTGACTAACTTGATAAAATCTCAGGTATTACAGACAACCCAAACGGAGCCCTTAAATAATGGTAATTACCAAAAGGAGTGCTAAAGGTGCACAACTTGCTTGACTTTTCATCCAGAACCAACTGGTGAGATCCATCTTTAAGGTCAAAAATACAATAGCATTTTTTATTAGCCAACTTGGAGCTAATTTCATCAACCGTTGGAATTTCATAAAAGTCCCTAACTAGATATATATTAAGATGAGTGGGATCTATACATAACCTAAGCTGATTGTTAGCCTTTTCTACACAAACTAGATTTCTAACCCACTCGCATGGTTCTTTAGTAGGTATAATAACTCCCCTTTTTTCATATTCATCTAAAGTTACTTTTAATTTCTCTTTAATTTTAAGTGGGACTCGCCTACTTGCACTAGCTTTCGGTACAGCGTTGCTCGTTAATTTAAGTGACACTACTTCAGGAAATGAGCCTAAACCTGAAAATACATCCTCATTTGCATTTATGAATTTTACCTTTCCCGAATTTTCATTTTTACATATATCGTTAACTCTATTTATTAAACCTAGTTCTACACAAGAATCTAGTCCTAAAATGGGAATACAGGCATTATTTTCTACTACAATAGATTTTGTAACAATTAATTTGTCCTTATAGTTTAAAGTCGCTTTGAATTCGCCACATGGCGTTATTTTAAATCCACCAAAAGCTTCAAGTTTAATATTGGTCCTATCTAATTTGTGATTAGACAATTTATTAAAAATTCCCATTGGTATTATATTAGTTGCTGCTCCACTATCTAATTTAGAATTAATACTAACATTATCTAAGAGCAATTCTGTATGCCATTCTTTATCTGTGTAGTGAATAGTTTTAATAACATTAATCTGAAACGTATTATCTGTTTCCCTTAATTAAAATGTTTGGCGCTTATCGCTACCAGTACTTTGCCATTTACAACAGACTTTAAAATGGTTATATTTTGAACATTTAAGACATTGCTGTCCCATTGCAGGACATTCGCCCTAATATGATTACGGTTACACCTTTTACAAACAAAAGCTTTACCTCTACCGTTATTGCTAGCAACTTTCTGACAGTTGGTCTTTTCATTTGTGCCAAATCGTTTCTTTCCATGTATTTTATTGGACCTAATATCAACAACTGAAATTCTTGTACGGTCATCCTCAAGGGTTTTTCTATTTAACTCTGCAATTTCTGCTGCTTGACAGTATCCAATTACCGATTTAAAAGTTGTGTCCTCCCGCAATAATCTTGCTTGTATATCGGGATCATTAATGCCTAAAACAATTTGAGTACGCAGGATTTTGCTCTCTGCTTCCCCAAAGCCACAGGATTTCACTAAATTCCTTAAATCAGTTAAAAATACATCAAAGGGTTCACCTGGTTTTTGTTTTCTCGAGAAAAATTTATAGTGTTCCATTACCTCATTTTTCTTGGGCATACAATAAGACTCGAATTCTTTCAAAATTAAATCAATAGTTGTCAACGACGCAACATCAAACGTGTTATAAACTTTTAAAGCTTCACTGCCCATTAAACTTAATAATCTCGCAATCTGAACCGCATCAGTTTTTTTGTCGGTTTCCGTTGCTGTAAAATAAATCGATACCTGTTGTTTAAAGGATTTAAAATTTTCTGCAAGGTTGCCTTCCAGTGTCAATTCGCCTGGTTTATTGTATTCAGACATTTTCTTACACGAAAACTACTCCAATTTTGCTTGAATAAACGTGCTTCTAACCTTACTTTCAAATGTTGCCCGAATCAAAGTTCCCAGTTAATTTTAATACGAAATATATTCATTTTCTAACGACTGCGCCATGTTTATTACTGGAATTTTAATGCTAAATAATGATGGCAACAAACTATACTTTATTAATAAGGATAACTTTACAGCGTGTACAGTTACATAGCTTTAAGAATAATGCTGGCGAAAAAACGAGCATTCGTGACTTTTCCGTGTCATTCGGGTCGCATTGTTTATTGCCGTTTCTATCGTAGCACTTTAATGTCACTTTAATTATAACTCACAAACAGCGTGAGATCATAAAAGTGTAATATTTCTTTAATTTGATAACAAAGTTATTTGTTAAAATTGTGCTAAACAAATTTAAATAACGTGAAATATGATGGTTTAGGAAGCAATAGTAAAGTAATTTTGTAAGACACGTGGAATATACATGTGTTCAAAGTATTGTGATTCTAAAGTCCACTTCCTGTTTTTTAAGAGGTAATTACAGATGTCTAATCTTTAATAAGGTCATTAATCATTTTTATATCTGAATAAGTTTGAAATTCTATTTACTTAAACTAGCTACATGTGATTTAAATTTTTATAAAGAATATGAACTAAACTGATGTGATATATATATATATATATATATATATATATATATATATATATATATATATATATATATGTAAACCAATACACAGATCTGTTTGTTGGGTATCAGGAATCTTGTTTTAACGTATTATTAAAAGTAAGGTCTTGTTATGTCAAGACAGATTCATAAGAAAAATCAGAATTCAATTTTATTATTTTGTATTTGTAACTATATTTAACAAAAAAAAAACAAAAAGAGAAAAACTACATTAAATTACATTTTCGATTCAAGTTTTTTTATTCTATGCATAATTAATTTTTATAAGAATATCTTGGAGAAAATAATTTTTTTTGAGTAACGAAATTAGACGAATGCTGAAACAATATAAAGGCACAGATATGTTACAATTGATTTATTCTAGATATCCATTTTTAATTAAAATACCTTTGGTGTGGTAATCCCAAGATTATCCACTCATAATTATTAGTATGCTCTTTTATTGAAAAGCACAAACAGTGTCTTTTTAATAGAAAATTTGTTGTGTAACTTTTTCTTTCAGGATCATCGAGATGGAAGAGGTTGTAGGTATGTTCCAGAGGTTTCCAGATGTGTTACTTTATTAAGTTGTAAGTTTTTTATGGTGCTTATATCCAATGAGTTTCTGTATCTTCTCATAGGAGTATTGAATTTCTTGTGTTGTCCATATAGATACAGTGGCGCTCAAATTTCCCTTTTTCTTTCTATGTTAGCTTATTGTTGGGTTTATACCATACCCACGCCCATTCTCATTGCTTACCCTTGGGGTAATTTCCAGACTAAGCCGCGAACAAGTAAAAAAGGATAAAGCTTCACTTGTATCCAACGAGTGACGGCGAAAATGTTTCACTATTAAGTTGATATTAACAAAACATGCAGTTACATATACACGATGGATAAGATACCTGTTGTTCTAGCCTGTTGAGAATTATGGACTCTCAAAGCAATTATGCGTGGCCAATAACAGAATGAATAAATGCGATTGTTTTGTTATGATGCAAATCATTAGGTACAATGAATTAGTAATATTGTAAGCAGAAGGGAGGGAAGGGATAATAAACGACAGCATTGTTGCATTCTATAATTTATAATGAATACGACCGCGGACTACTTCAGTTTTATTCTAGTATTTTTAATAGTTTGTAAATTTCGATATTGATATTGGAATTGATGTGTAAATATAATATAATATAAGAATTAAAAATTAAAACCAGTAGTTTACATAGAAACCGGGCATGTCACCAACCACTTCAAAAAATATTGTTTTATAGGTATTTCAGTTATTAATGACATTGCACCAAATTCATTCCTATAATATACCATGATGCTAACCATCATGATCCTATTACATAATACTAAAAACAAGTGGAAGCGGCGACTTAAGTTGCTGCTGAAAGTAATTGGTAACCAAGCTCATCACTACGTAAGTATATATCTCCAGTTTAGAAACCTATAAAACTTAATTCATATACAAATTTTCAAGCCACTGAATAAATAAGATGTAAATAAAATAGCCGAGCGCCTGCCTATTTGCAAAATTTATTAAAACGTGTATGCAACGGTCATATTAATATACACGTCTGGCGAATACTAAACACCTAATTAAGCTAAAATGAGTCTTTTAAAACAAGCATCGTCATCATCTGAAACAATGGTCTGTTAAAATCTGGTCACAAAAATTAGTTTACTTACCTAGAGCGACTTCACAGAACTCGATACCGTAAACTGAATACTGAAAGGCCGAGCACTTCACGTTAATGTATCAGCATATGTCATGAGTAAATGCTCCGAGAGTAAACACCAGGTATCCATCTATGAGCAAAATACTTAACCATTTTTATTATTGTGCTATTCATTAGCAGAAATCTGCACAAATCTGCATAAATATTAGGTCCAATGCTCGATTTGATTGCATAAAAATTAAACTTGTGCCTGTTTTTGTTTGAGGTCTGAAAGCAACTAATTAAAATATTGTATCATCCGTTTTAAATAATTCACATCTGTAAAATTTGTAAACATCCAATATTTGTGCAATTTAAAGAAAGAAATAATGCTTTACATAATTAAACGGAGTATTTTCATTATACAATACAATAATAATTATTACAATAGGTAACCCTCTTTTGACTATTAAAGGCAATGTCGATGTGTGAGCTCAAACCATTAGTTACTTGATAAAAACTTCTCGGGGGGGGGGGCATGATTCGAGCGATCAACGACCTACTTAAACGTGTCTATGCCTGTATGTATGTGCGTGACGTCATAAATATCATAGCTCATAAATATTTCTAGTTGTAAAATATATTAACCGGATGCACGGTTGAGGCTTCTCGCGCTTCACTAAGCTCTATTTTTTTAAATGAAAATTGCTTTGTATTCACAGAATGTCGGACTATAATTTAAAGACCCAAACACATAATAACCAATATAGTTTGCAGATTTTTTAAAAATGGGCCACTAATAGAAAAGATTTTTATAATACGTACTGATTTGCCTTATGGAAAGCTGCATTCGCGAACGCCTTTATCAATGTCTGGAGCCATACTCAACGGTACCATTATACAATTATGTATCATGAAACCGTACTAGAAAATTAAATAACAACGAGACATATTTTCTTCAGGGCACCGATTGATATGGATTTTATAAAAAAATTTGTTTATGCCATCTGGTTCCTCCAATTTCGCACTATTTTTTAAGTCCAAACACTAGTAAATTTAAATGGTAAGGTGTTTCTGTATGACAATTAAACTACTGATGTATCATCGTATAGAATGCGGTTATTTTCTGTAATTTACAGAGAGTGAAATCATTATACATATCTGAAAAATATATAAATATTCAATTAAGCATACCCAAAAAAAAATGTTCGACTTACCTAGAACAACGTTTAATTACAAAAAAAATATCAGTCGAGAAGTGTTAACCTCTCACGATCACCCGACGGCTATGATTAGTCTCGAACCCCACGCCAAAGTTATAAAATGATTACATCATGACTCATACAAAATTCTACATTACGTCTGAGCGAAACTCGATAAAATTGAGGTCAGCACCGCTTTTATATAGAGTTCCAATATTTTCAGTAGATCCTAAAATATTAACAAAAAAATTATTAAAAATTAATTAGAAACCTAAAACTATCTCAAAAAACTAAGCCAAATTTTACTAAAAATCGCATTAAATATGTAATTCATATACAAAAACGCATCCGCCTTTGTCAATATCTGGAACCATACTAAACCGTACTAGAAAATTAATTGTTAGTATCACAACGAGACATATATTTTCTTCAACGCGCCGATTAATGTAGATAGCCTAAACATTAATAAAGTTAAACAGGTAGGATTTTTAGTTTATCATAGCAGAATATTTGTATTTCAACCATATGTAAACCTTATACCGCTCTCTTAAGTTTTATTATATTAAAAACGGGTTTTTGTGTGATGTTCTTTAAACCTTAAGCTGTAATTTAAATCCAAACATGAAATTTGTATAACAATTATAAGAGCGTAAAAATCTATACATTGAATCGATTTATGAATTTTCAAAAATAATTGTCGTTTCGTTAGAGATAAAAAATCCTTGGGGGCATGATTCGAGCGATCAACGACCTACTTAAACGTGTTTATGCTTGCATGAATGTGCGTGACGTCATAAATATCATAGCTCATAAATATTTCTAGGTTTCGTTCTTTGCAAATTGCAGAAGTGACTGCATTTCTCCCGAATTATTAGAAGATGAATCGGTCCATATATAACTTGAAAATACGAGTGCTAGTTTGATATATAGCTTATTTTATAAAATAATTATTAATTCGATAACAATAAGAATGTTTAGTTTGGATCCAAAATTTATTATTAAAATTTTGTATCACATTACTATTAAATTCCAGGCATACAAAACTGAGTTATAGAGTTCTGGAAGAAACAAATGCAGTTTAATTTAGGAAATAAGTTGTTTCTTCAATAATGCGGTTTCGAATAAAGCATGCTGTTAGTTTAAATACTGGTTTTGTAATATAGTTTATCCATGAAATCGATTTCTTATGAAAACTTTTTATTGTACTGTACTATTTATAATAATGTATCGTTTTGCTCTATGCAAATTGCAAAAATGACTGCATTCCATACGATACGATGACATATCTGTCTATAATTAACTACAAAATACTAATTATAACATGAGCTATATATTAAATCAGAGAAAAATTACTTTTACTTGACGTTGAGATATTCAATGCGGTTGATAATTAATTAATTTATAAAACTAAATACCTTTCAAATCGATCGATTTACATATATTATAAATTCAGGCAATTAATTATTTTGTGATGCAACTAGATCATTACGTCTTGACTCATCTAAATTCTTCGACACGTTTATTTAATATATCCGCCGAGCGAAGATCGGTAAATTTAAGGTCAGCACATCTTTTATTAAAGCTCAAATATTTTCAGTGGATCCTAAGATATTAACAAAAAATTATTAAAAATCTATTAGAAACCAAAAATTATCCCGAAACTAAGCCGAATTTACGCTAAATTAAAATTAAATATGTAATTCATATGTGCAACATTAAAAGCTCGTCAAAACGTGTCAACGATTATATTAATATACACGTCTATCTAAAAAGCGAATACTATACATATAATTAAGCTAAAATGTGTCTTTTAACACCGTAAAACTTGCGGCATAATCTGCAAAAAATGCTGTTAAATATGTATACAAAGGTTAAATACTCACCTTGAACCACTTCTCAAAACTGCATTGATAGTAAACAGTAAACCGGGAAAAAAACTGGTCCGAGCGCACTTTACGTTATTATATCAAAATATATCGTAACAAAATGCACCGGGAGTAAACACCTGAGGTCCATCTATATTCAAATTACACAAACTATACCTTTATGTGCTATTTTTAAGCAGAAATCTACATCGATTTGTGCATGGATGTTTGTCTCGATCTGTTAACGCAGATTTTTGCTTACAAAACTGAGTAATACAGTTTTTGAAAAAACAAATGCAGTTTAATTTAGGAAATAAGTTGTTTCTCTAATAACGCGGTTTCGAATAGGCAGGCTGATAGTTTAAATACAGGTTTTGTAATATAGTTTATTCATAAAATCGATTTCTTATGAAAATTATTTATTGTACTGTACTATTTATGCCTCGTTTTCCTCTATGCAAATTGCTGAAATGACTGCATTCCATACGATACGATGACATATATGTCTATAATTAATTACAAAATACTAATTATAACATGAGCTATATATTAAACCAGAGAAAAATACTTTTACCTGACGTTGAGATATTCAAAGCGGTTGATAATTAATCAATTTTTAAAACTGAATACCCTTCAAATCGGCTGATTTACATATATTTTAAATTCAGGCAATTAATTATTTTATTATGTAACTATGTCAATACGTCTTGACTCATCTAAATTCTTCGACACGTTTATTTAATATATTCGTAGAGCAAAGTCCGTTAAATTTAAGGTCCGCACAGCTTTTATTAGAACTCGAATATTTTCAGTGGATCCTAAAATATTAACAAAAAAATCATTAAAAATCTATTAGAAACCATAAATTATCTTGAAATTATGCAGAATTTACATCAAATTAAATTAAATTATATGCAACATTAAAAGCTCATCAAAACGTGTCAACGATCATATTAATATGCACGTCTGTCTAAAAAACGAATGCTATACATATAATTAAGCTAAAATAGGTCTTTTAACACCGTAAAACTTGCCGCATGATCTGCAAAATATACTGTTATATATGTACACAAAGTTTATTACTCACCTAACTGCTTTGATTAACGAACAGTAAACCGGAAAACAAACTGAGCCGGCCGCACTGCACACTATTATGTTAGTATATCTCGTAACAATATGCACCAGGAGTAAACACCTGAGGTCCATCTATATTAAAATTACACAAACTATACCTTTATGTGCCATTATTTTTTCGATATGTTAAGGCAGATTTCTGCTAAAGAATGGCACATAAAGGTATAGTTTGTGTAATTTGAATATAGATGGACCTCAGGTGTTTACTCCTGGTGCATATTGTTACGAGATATGCTAATATAATAGTGTGAAGTGCGGCCGGCTCAGTTTGTTTTCCGGTTTACTGTTCGTTAATCAAAGCAGTTAGGTAAGTATTAAACTTTGTGTACATATATAACAGTATATTTTTAGATCATGAAGCAAGTTTTACGGTGTTAAAAGACCTAATTTACTTAATTATATGATCGTTGTATGCACGTTTTAATATATATGCAAATAATACAGGTATATTCATTCATCATGATTAATGTTCATATAAAAGTTTTTATTAAACACCGGTTTGCATATCACTAGCAATTTGAATATTTTAGTTGTAATGCGTACATCGCCTGATTTTTGAAGGACTATTTCATTCAGTTTCATAAATTGATCTCCTGCAAACTAATTAATTATAGACTACTTTGAATATCTCACGTTAGGTTAAAATAATGAAAGCAAGTTTTTCTTTATGCGCTTGCATGGGCGCGACAGTCCACCTTCTTGAATTATTTACTACAAAGATTGAACGAATCGGGTGCTTACTACGAGGACACTTTAGTCGGGGCCCCACCTCTCAGGTTTTTTAGTTTTAGGTAACATACCATAAATAGCGGTTTTGCAATCGTCATAATCTCGCTATACTATTTCCGGGTTTACTCTGTTATATAATATCATAGTTATTATAGATTTTATATTATATATATATATATATATATATATATATATATATATATACACACCCAAACCTCGCTTTACAGCCTAAATACGTTACACAAAACTTGGTCGCAAAGCGAAAAGGCACATAAAAGGAATCAATTATTTTAATACAAATTCAAAGGGAACGGCTCCAAATTTGTTAAATATGTAACATGGTTTATCATTCAAAATGCATTTTATCTTGTTATTTCATCTAAATCAAAAATATATACATAACAAGTACATACATTTGCATATAAAATAATAAGAGACTCCAAAAACCTGTAATAATCTATATACAAAAACGAAACAACTTCATGTTACATAAAATATGCGAATGTAGATGAAGAAATGGTAATCTACAGATCACTGTCGTCATCATTTTTCGCTGGTAAGGATGGGCCTGGCTTAAAAAATTGTCCAACGTTGTTTGTCTTACGTTCTTGTCTGTCAAAAACTCAGCGAATAGGTTATGAGGTAAGTGTTATTGCACCGTGCTACCTTGCGCCCAAATATCATGACAATAAGTAAACTCAGTTATTAACAATATCATCATGGATATAAAGCTACTGGAAAATGAATTGGGGTTTAAACTGGTGGTTGGCCATATTTATACGGCAGATACCACAATCTGGGAGTGTATTGGCATTGGATGTTTCTAATCCCTGCTTACAAACCAGGTAGTCATCTGTTAAAATGTCACATATATATAATAAAGAAAGCGCTGCCTGGTGGCTATAAAGAACCGTCGTACCCCACTCCTAGGCTTTATATTGCAATATGCTATTGTGATTAACTGCAGTAAGTTACTTAGTAATGTGACAATTTGGGTATATATGTAGTAGTTTGATCATAGGCTAGAGTAGCATTGGGTGCGGTTGGCGCCATGGTCCTATACCGAATAAGGCCCGAAAGCATAGCAATGGCTATTTATTATCCATATAATACTAATTTTTCTGTTTTTGGTTGTATCGCAAGTTCCCCAGACGTAACTGTGCTCTATTCCTTTAGGAGTATCTCCACTGGAGCGACGTTTTATTACCGACCTATGCGCATGCTCTCTAATTTACTTATTTCCGATCATCTGACTATTTATAAGAGGCCTCAGCCCATTTGCCTCTTCCGCGAATGCGAAAACATTTGTCTGCATGCATCAAACTGAGTAATAAACATTGTTTTATTGTGCAGATCACATTGGAATGCTGGGACAATGTTATATCGGTTGCCTGTGAGCATGCGCTTTAATTTACCTGTTTACAATCATCTCTCTATAAATATAAGGAGTCTCGCTCCATTTTCCTCTTCTGCGACTGCAAAACCTCATGGTTTAGGTGTTTTAAACTGTCAATAAACATCGTTTTATTGTGCAGATTACATTGGAATCCTTAAAGTATTCGTCTGCGATGTGTGCCATAAAAACTTCTCGATCCAGAGCAACCTTAACCGACACAGAAAGGAGGCGATGTTATATTGGATGCCTGTGAGCATGCGCTCTAATTTGCCTGTTTACGATCATCTGGCTATAAATATAAGGGGTCTTATCCCATTTTCCTCAGTTGTGTTTCTTCTACGACTACAAAACATCGTGGTTTACGTGTTATAAACTGAGTAACAAACATCGTTTTATTGTGCAAATTACATTGAACGAAGTTATATTGACTGCCTGTGAGCACGCACTTTAATTTACCTGTTTACGATCATCTTGCTATTTATAAGAAGTCTCAGCCGATTTTCCTCGGTAGTGTTTCTTTTACAACTGTAAAACATTGCGGTTTACGTGTTTTAAACTGAGTAATAAACATCGTTTTATTGTGCAGATTACAATGGAATCCCTCAAAGTATTCGTCTGCGATGTGTGCCATAAAAACTTCTCGATCCAGAACAACCTTAACCGACACAAAAAGGAGGTCCATAATTTCATTAGACCACCACGTCAGGTTACAGCCCCAGCTCTACCGACTGGATTACCTGCACCAGCATCATTTGTGTGCGACATTTATGATATGAGGTTTGAACGTCGAGTTAATTTAACCCGGCATCAGCACGCCTTCCACGGAGATACTATTTCTTCTACATCGATGTCTGCCAATCGTGGAGCATCACCACCACGTGCTGCACCCGGCCCAAAACTCCAGTGACAGGACATACGATATTGCTAGGATTGCAAAATGGACGTTCCTTCACGCCAGTTTCCCGGCCATTTACGTAGTGCCGCGCATAAGACCGAATCCGGAGACCCCAAACAAGAAGCGATACAACTGTTATCGTCTGCCTTCCGCACCCGGATCGCAACTTACCGCATTAATAATCTGTCGGGTTGTAAAGACATTGGAGACTTTTTACTTGAACAAAGGCAGCATTTTGTAAAGCTGATCCAAGACACCTTAGAGGTCCACACGACCCTTAAAATTAACGTGAAAGTGTTTGGTATGTACACAAAAATGGACTTGGGTGATACCGAAGCAACTAAATCTTTCAATACCAAGAATCAAATTATAACCCGATCGAGCGATTTGAACAAAGTGTATACGGCGTTTTCTCGGAAGATGCTCGATAAATCCCAAGAATTTGAACATCACCACTCCGGTTGGGCCTTACAATGTGTCCTGCATTTAGAACTAAACATCAACAAATACCAGCCACTTAGGGGAGCCTCTTACATTGACCTTCCACGCTGGATAAAAGCTAAAAAAGCGGTGGTAAATGTTAAAAACCGAGACGCAGCCTGTTTTGCATGCTCCATTGTAGCAGCGCTGTATCCTGCTGAGCATCACCCCCAACGTCTTTGCAACTACCCCCATTACTCGAGCTGCTTAAATATGGGTGGTATAGAGTTCCCTATGGCCTTTGACAAGATTGCCAAGTTCGAGGCTCTGAACGATCTTAGTATCAACGTATTCGGAGTGGAAGGAAGGTCTATTGTTGGTCCTCTACATTTTACTAATCTCAGGAGAGCCCGACACGTTAACTTACTCTTCATCCAGAATGAAGAAAAAATTCACTTTTGTTGGATCAAGGATTTGGGTCGTCTGGTCGGTAAACAGTTATCAAAACATCGTTTACATAAATGGATCTGCGATGGACGTTTAATCTTTTTTCCGACTGAGACTGCCTTAACTAGGCATGCTATGCGGGGCTGTAACCATGTCGTAACCCAAATGCCACCGCATTCAACGACGTTTTAGAATTTTCGAGCCTCCAAAAACAAATGCAGGTCTCATTTGTTATTTATGCTGACTTTGAGTCGCTTCTACAGCGATACAGTTTTGCAACGCCCGACCCCTACACGTCATCTACAACAGTGCTCCAACTGCATACCCCTTATAGCTGGGCATATTACATCAAATGCAGCTATACGATGACTCTCTCAATAAATTTGAGATCTACCGGGGCCCAGACGCAGCACTTAAATTTGTTATCAAACTTAGAGAGGAAGCTAGACGTCTGGGTAAGATATTGACGACGAATGTGCCCATGATTCCTTTGGATGCCCAGAATGAACTTTTGTTTCACACTACCGAAGACAGTGGGATATGTAAGAAACCGCTTAGAACAGACCGTGTGCAGGATCACAACCACATGAATGGTGCGTACCACTTCCCTGTACACTCCAAATGTAACATCCTCTATCGAGTTCCTCAGTTTATTCCAGTTTATTCCTCCTTAATGGATATGATGGTCATTTCATCATAAAAGAACTGAGGTATGATAACGAGAAAATTAACGTTATACCGACCAATAAAGAGCGGTTCATCTCGTTTTCGAAAACTGTACGGCTATAAGATACAGAAGCGGTCTTAAACGAACAAGAAAAGACTGCCGATAAGTCCTGTGTCCAACTTCGGTTTATCGACTCTCTCCGATTTATGGCGTCCGGGTTGGATACGCTGGCGAAGAATTTAGCTCAGGACCAGTATGTGGAGGTCAGACGTCACTTCCCGTTGGATTCCAAGTTCCAACTGGTTACCAAGAAAGGCGTGTTTCCATACACTTACATACAAAGTATGGAAGTATTGGATGAAACAGCCCTACCACCACAGGCTGCCTTCTACAATGACCTCGCCTCTACATCCATTAGCACCGACGAATACGAGAGGGCTCAGAAGGTGTGGCGCGACTTTGGTCTCAACACGCTCGGAGAATATAGCGACCTCTATTTGAAGACAGATGTACTGTTGTTGGCAGACGTCTTCAAGAACTTTAGCCGGGTGTGCATGTCGACTTATGACCTTGATCCATGCCAGTATGTGACAGCGCCCTCATTAACCTGGGACGCCATGTTAAAATACACCGGAGTGAAACTGGAGCTTCTCACGGATATTGACATGTAACATTTTATAAAGTCTGGGATCAGAGGGGGTCTGACCCAATGTAGTGGACGGTACGCTGCTGCCAATAACAAGTACATGGAAGAGTACGATCCTGCCGCTCCGTCTAAGTATTTGGCTTACTACGATGCCAATAACTTGTATGGCTGGGCCATGAGCCAAACGGATTGGTGTTGATCTCCATCCACCGGGTTCTCGAGTTCGACCAGTCTCCATGGTTGAAGCCTTATATCGAGTTGAACACAGACCTTCGCACTCGTGCCACTAACGCTTTTAAGAAGGACTTTTTCAAACTCATGAACAATGCCATTTTTGGTAAGACCATGGAGAACGTAGACAAGAGCGTCGACGTGAAGCTTGTGACTCGGTGGGAGTGTAACCGGAAAACCTTGTGTGCGAGTACCCTGATTGCCCGCCCGAACTTTAATTGTAATCTGATACTAGGCGAAAATTTAGCACTCATACAGATGGACCGCGTTAAATTTATCTATAACAAACCTATTGTTACGCTCCCTTAATGTCAGCGTATTTAAATTGCATCGTTTCCTTTGGATCGCCGTTGTATAAATAGGATACTCAAAATAGTTTCGATTTGTATGCAATTTAATTCGTGTGTATTAATTTAAAATGTAGATTACTTGGAAACTGATTTTTATTAATAAATAATTTGCAAGGAATGAATGTTAAACAGCTTGTAATTGATTATAAATTGCATCGTTCTTGGCTTGCCGTTTTGATAGGTTTTGTTCCTTAATGTGTTATACAAGTCTAGATAATAGACGATAATAGGTTATGGTAACAACGATTGAATATAAACAGATTAGAGTGTAGTTGTAGTTGTTCTTTGTTCCTATATAGTAATTACGATGAAAATACTGGTTCTTTTGCTTTGACAATTAAAGTTGTATATTAACTGTTGAGAGTAGTTCTGATTCCTTTGAAGGAAGCATGCTTTATAGACGCACGTGTTTTAAGGTCATTGACGGACGGTTTTAGTGATTACGGTTTGTACTAATTGTTGAGTTTGTAGTTGATTTTCTGTTGGAAATAAAAGTGGTAGAACTTGTTAAACTCGACCTGCACGCGTGTTATACGGAACATTTGACGGACTTACTTTAGTGATACGCGTACTTTACTCA
Source organism: Platerodrilus igneus (assembly GCA_036346225.1). Classification (NCBI taxonomy): domain Eukaryota; kingdom Metazoa; phylum Arthropoda; class Insecta; order Coleoptera; family Lycidae; genus Platerodrilus; species Platerodrilus igneus. The sequence goes on along the minus strand of JARFIW010001763.1, from coordinate 38,642 downwards.
TTGTTTTTTAGTTGTTTGTCTTGTGAAATAATAGTCGTAGAACTTGCTAAACTGACCGATTCTTTCTTTAGGATTAATGTGTGTGCGATCTAGTCTTAGTGTCCTTTTTTTTATCAGAGTAGTGCATACTTTGGATTATCCAAATACAGTTGTTACTGTAGTTTCTAAATTTTCTAACACCAAAGAATCTAAAATAGATCATTGCTTGCGCAAATTTCGTTATTTGCGAAATATAACAGAGTACCGGTTTACAAAGGTATTGGTTGAAGTTTCTCACGGCTTTTTGGATGTTTATGAAAATAATATACATTTGGTTCCAGTTGAACTTAAACTAGTGTTACAAAATATTTCGAAATTATTGTCTCAGGAAATAGAATTAACAAGAAATTTATCAATGCTACATAGTTCCATCAACATGATAATGTCTGCTGCTAACACCAGTGAAACACGTACGTGTGATTAGTGTAAAGTGCGAGAAATTCCATCAACACCCTCACAGTCAAGGGTGAAGTGCTTCGTTAGTGCAGGACATCGTGAATCCTACCCTTTAATGAAGAAATTGCTGTAAGTTGAACTATTTCCTACTTGTTCTTGCTTTAAATATCTATCCGTTGTTTTGCCATATCTTTGTCGTTCTGATACCTTTTACAATAGACTTGCATGCTATTTTTTTTTTAAAAAAAAAGGAAAATCAATACTACTGAATTACTCATATTAATTGTGCTTACCTATTTATCTTCTGTTAAAATTTTTGTCTTGATTTATGTTGAATTGGTGTGTGAGGAAACGTTTCTGCTACTCCCCAATATTACTTCACTTTGTAATAAAATTTTTTTGTAATGCTTTTACCGTTATTATATTATATAGATTTTCCAAACAGTTATTTGCATTTTACAAAGTACAGAATAATTTATGCTTGATCCGCATGCTATGCTTTTTCTTATATTTCAGGTTTGCTTGACTATTCTTTTTTATTGCAGGTATTGTTACCAATTCCTTACAGCCGTTACATTATATGTTAGTTTGCTTTCTACAACCCCCCCTAATCTCCGATTGAGCCCGGTCATTGCTTTTGATATCTTGGTGTTACGCACGGCTACGAGCCAACGTAGCACTATATATGCAGGCTTTTCGATTTTAGATCTATCGAAAAACCTTGATTTATGGCTTTCACTATGAGAAACTGTTGCCTCTGTATGGGTCTAAGCTTTCGCTTTTGTATACAGATACCGATTCGCTCGTGTATAGTGTCGAAAAAGAAGACCTGTACAGTGATATTTATGCCCGCCTGGACCTATTCGACACTAGTGACTACCACCCATACAATGAATATAAGATCCCACTTGTAAACAAGAAAGTGCCCGGAAAGTTCAGGGAAGAGTTTGGTGGTGAGGTAGTTTTAGAGTTTGTGGGTACTCGCGCCAAGAGTTACTGTATAGTTAGCGAAAGGGATGTAATATAAAAGATCAAAGGGGTTAAGCGTACTGTTGTGCAGGGTATAAGTGTTGATAGTTTTAAGGACGTAGCACATAACAGTAACTTCCGAGCCCTCGTGCATTCGATGCGGTCTATTAGGAGCAAAAAACATGATTTGTTTACGCTGTTATTTAGCAAGGTTAGTTTATCGGGCGCAGATGACAAGCCTTTTGTCATCCCTAACACGACCTTAACGTATGCATGGGGCATAAGGAAATAGATGATAGATTTTATATTACCTAGTTTATAAATTGTATATATTACTTAGATTTAAGTTGTACACAATACGTGACTGTTTTAGGGTCACAATGTATATACATGTTTAGCCTAAAAACGTGTACAATGATAATATTATTGTAAATGTAGATATATACAAAGAATTTATTACTACTGTGTATAGATTATCTAATAAATTTTTATTTCCATATATATATATATTGCAGCTTATTTTTGTTTTTGTACTCAATCACCAATCCCAGAAAACGGAAACAATTACCCTTTACAGTTTTGATTACCCACACCTATGCCATATAATTTTGAGTTGATTTTTTAAAACCCCAGGGCATATGTTAGCTCGGTTAAAAATTTTTTAAAATTTTTTCTAAACCGCAAAATGCCGAATGGGGCACCCGCAAAGCTGATAAACATAATGAAGAATTAATATGAGCCATGAAAATCGTTAAAAAATTTTCTAGTCCGCAAAATGATAAATAGGGCATCCGCAAAGATGATAAACATAATGAAGAATTCATATGAGTCATGAGAATCGTTAAAAATTTTTTCTAGTACGCAAAATGATGAATAGGACACCCGCAAAGATATAAAACATAATGAAGAATTCATATGAGTCATGAGAATCGTCATAAGACCTCCATCCCTCCTCAACACCCTACAACTAGTAGGCAAGAAGGAGGGTGTAGGAGGGGGTCGGCGATCCAGTGAGAAACGATGTGCGCCAGAAGCGTCGCGAGGATCGTCAGAATATACAATGCACGCACCTTTCAACAAACGCCAACTAGACGGCAGGGTGGGGGGATCGATCGAGTGAGGATCGAAGTGCGCTAGAAGGAACCTATATCATCTACTCAAGTATTCTGTTTTTCGCAATGATTCGAATGATGCTTAACTAAAGCTGCTGTACTAAAATTATTTAAACATCTATAACAAAAAAATTTTCTATGGTGATGTGAAAAGACAACTGTTTTGCAAATAATTTTGACATATCCTTCATCATCATTAGGTCTTCAGTCCTAGAACTGGTTAGACCCGTACCATCGTTGTTTCCTATTCTGAACTAACCTACAGATTTCCCTGAAATTTGCACAGTTTGCATCTATAACTATCTCATCTAGGTCTACATCTACCTCTTTTTTCCTATCTCTGCTTGTAATATATCCCATACTATTCCCCAAAATGCCTTAGAACATATTCTGCCCTTCTATTTCTCTTTTTCCCCAGATATCCTTGTTCCCTTACTATTTCTATAACTTATTTGTTATTATCTTTGTCTGTCCATGCTATCGTCCTCATACACCTGAAGCACAGCATTTCAAAAGGCTGCTACCGTTTTTCTGTCTACGTTTCAGACTACCCGTATTTCATAGGCATACTGTGCTTTGCTCCACACATATGCTTTCAACAATTTTCTTCTTGTTCTATGTTTGTTGCCTTTCCTCATAAGTGCTGTTGTTTCTTGCTAGATGCAGTTCAATCACCTTTTATTGTTTTACAGTTATATGCCCTATTTCTCCGACCTTTAGTGGTTGTGAAGGGAGGTAAGCAGCCTGTGGCTGCCAAGTTCCCCCAACACTTAACCATTTAGCGATTTAATATATTTTCCAATTTATCTTCTCGAACAGCCAACGTTAGTTGGAGATATTTCGCAACCAACAACTAGTTGTTTATACTAATCATCAGATTTATCTGTGCTTATTTTTTCGTCATTAGGTTTTCCGTCTCAAAACTGGTTGGACACGTACCTGCACTTATTTATTTTCTGAGCTAGACTATATAGTTCCTTTAAATTCTTACACAGCATGCGTATTCAGCTCGTTCCCCTTCATTGTATTCTAATATTATGCCTTATTTTACCGAGATTCAGTGAAGGAGGTTAAGCAACCTGTGGATACCAAGTTCCCCCAACACTTAGACATTTGCCGAAATAATGGTTTTCCAGTAAATTCTTTCACACACTTAACATTATTCGAGAATATTGCCCAACCAATTCTTGTAGTTACTTATAATAATCATCATGTTTAAGCACAGTTATCTTTTCGTCATTAGTTTATCCATCTTGGGATTGGTTGGATGCGTACCTCCATTGATTTCTATTCTGGGCTAGCCTACACATCTCCCTGAAACCTCTACAGCCTACATCTTTTACTATCTGTGTGCAGTAGTCTAACCTAGGTCTGCCTCTTCTTCTCTTTTTTCCTATCTCTGCTTCTAATATATTCTGCACTATTCCCTCATGCCGTAGTATGTGGCCTATCATCCTATCTCTCCTATTTTATACCGTTTTCCACATATTTGTTTCTTCCCCTACCATTTTTAGTACCTCTTCGTTCTTAACTTTGTCTGTTCATGATATCTTCATGATACGTCTGTAGCGCCACATTTCAAAGGCTTCTATCTTTCTCTTGTCCGCTTCTCCTACTGTCCAGGCTTCACAGCCGTACAGTGCTGTGCTCCACACATGTGTTTTAAGCAATCTTTTCTTTGTGTCTATGTTTGTGGTCTTTGAGCACAGTAGTTGCTTTTTCTTGTTAAATGAAGCACGACCTTGTGCTAATCTTTGTTTTATATCTTTTGTGCTTTTTTCATCTTGTGTTATTTGGCTTCCTAGGTAGCAGAAATCTTTAACCTCTTGTAAGTTCGTGTTACATACTTGTATTCTTGTTTTTGATTTATTTTCCCCACCTCTGCATACTAAAACTTTAGTTTTAATTTTGTTAATTTTCATACCATATCTCTCTGTTAGAACCGTTCCCTTTCATTAAGAGCAGCTTCTAACTCTTCCTTGCTAGACGCTAATACCGCTATATCATCTGCAAATCTAAGCATATCAATTTTTTGTCCCTGCATAGTAATTCCAAATGTCTTCCTACATTTGACAGTATTCATTGCCTCTTCTATGTACAAGTTAAAAATCAATGGGGATAGGGCACATCCCTATCTCACTCCTTTCCTAATGTTTACTTCTCTACGTTCCTGCTCTAATTCTATTACTGCTGTTTGCTCTTTGTATAAGCTATGTACTATTCGTCTATCCCTATAACTAATTCCAATCTTTTTGAGTATTTCAAAATTTTTTTTCCATTTTACATTGTCGAATGCTTTTTCCAGATCTACAAACCCTATATACACGCTTTCCCCTTTTTCTATTGTTTTCTCCATTATCACTCTCAGAGCTAAAATGGCCTCCCGTGTTCCCCTGTTTCGCCTAAACCCAAATTGGTCTTCTCCTAGTATTTCTTCCGCCCGTTTTTCCATTCGTCTTTGCACAATTCTAGTTAACATTTTTGACACGTGTGCTGTCAAACTTATTGTTCGAAAATTTTCACATCTATCCGCGCCTTTCTTTTTTGGTATAGTTACTATGATGTTACGTTGGAAATCTTTGGGTATCTCGCCTGCCTTATACATATAGCTTACAAGTTGGAAGAGACTTTCTGTTGCTGCTTGTCCAGCTGCTTTTAGAGTTTCGGCTTGCACCTTATCTGTACCCGACGCCTTACCATTTTTCAGACTCTTTAATGCTAATTCAAACTCGTCACTAAGTAAGGATATCCCATGTCATCATTTTCAATGTCTGATTCATGTTCTAATGCAGTTAGTTTTTCTCCTGCATATAAATTCCCTATATATTCTTGCCATCTACCCACTTTCTCTACGTTTTCTATGATGACGTTTCCTTGTGCGTCCCTTATATTTTTGCTATACGGTTTTATATCCCTCAAATTCATTCTAATTAATTTGTATGCTTCGTCTGTCTTTCATATTTCCATCTTTGTTTGTACCTCTTTGCACTTTTCATCAATCCATTGTTCTTTAGCTTTCCTGCATTTTCGAATAATTTCCCATTTTATGGTTTTGTATCTCTGTTTTCCTGTTTTGTCTGATTTATTTTTGTATTTTCATCTTTCTTCTATTAAATTCAGGATATCCTTTGTTATCCATGGTTTCTTATTTTCTTTTTGTGTATACTCCAGAATATCTCTGGCCGCCATGTCTAGGCTGGATTTAATGTTATTCCATTCTGTTTCTACTTCCTTAGTATCAGATATTTTCCCGATATCTTTGAGTAATTCATTTGACTTTTTTTCGAATCTTTCTTGAATATCTTTATCTTTTAGTTTCTCTAAGTCCAAGTGCCTTTTTCCGTTTCTTTTTTTCAGATTTTTAAATTTATGTGCGGCCTTCATAATTACGATGTTGTGGTCAGTATCTATATCTGCTTCTGGGTAGCTTCTACAGTCTTTTACTTGATTCCTAAACCGTTGTCTAACAAGAATGTAATCTATTTGATATCTTCCTATATCTCCTGGCATCTTCCACGTGTATCGTCTTCTAGCATGATGTTGAAATAATGTGTTTGTGATGATTAAATTGTTCTTGTCGCAAAATTCTACCAGCCTATTTCCCCTGTCGTTTCTCGTGCCTAAACCAAATAAACCTACTACCGCTCCTTCCCTACCCTCACCTACCACGGCATTAAAATCCCCCGTAATTATTAAATTTTCATGTCCTTTTACGTATCTTAATATGTCTTCGATATCTTTGTAGATGGCTTTTACCTCTTCGTCAATGTAACTAGAGGTGGGCATGTATACTTGTATTATTACTGTGTTTACCGGTTTAGATTCTAATCTAACCATGAGAACTCTTTCGTTCTTTTGTAAGTAATTTTCTACACAGTATCCTATCTTTTTCCGCATAACTATCCCCACACCCAAATTTCCTTCCTCTGCTCCTGTATGAATTACCCTGAAGTCTCCACTCCAAAAATCCCCTGCCTCTGGCCATCGAACTACGCTGATCCCTACTATGTCTAGTGATAACCTATTGATTTCGATTTTTAGGTTCTCCAGCTTACCTACTTGCTTCATACTTCTAACATTCCACGCTCCGACTCGCAGAATGTTCCCGACTCTTATTTTTAACTTTCCGTTCGCATCCTCCGAAGTAGTCCCCTCTCGGAGATCCGAATGGGGGACTATTTTAACTCCGGAATCTTTTACCCCAGAGAATACCATCATGTTTGTAACAATTTAAGTACGCTGTGTACTTGGGAGATAATGTGGTGGTTTCCCGTTGCCTTCCACATCGCGGTAGTGTGTCTTAGACTGCCATACCGACCACTATAGTCTCTGCCAATCTAAGTACCGAAAGAGCCGCTGCCCTCTTTCGGGGACCTGTCTTAGTCTGGTTCCTCACTAACGACCCTACTACTTTGGCTGGACTTGTAGTTTGGCTCTTTAGCTCATTAGAACACGCAAGCCATTTCACCTGTTCTAGTAATTTAGAACTTCGGCAAGGTGCAGGTCCATTCGAAATGAGACATATCCTTAATCTAAGTAAAATGAAAGTGATTCTCATTAGCATTTTTCGGACGAGAATATTGTAAGGAATCATTATTTAAAAGTAACAGATTAATAGGTTCTATTTTTTCCTAAATTTTCACTTAAACAAAATCGCAGTATTTTAGTATTTTCTATACAATATAGGTTAATTGCGAGATTGTTGAGCTTCTCAATTTTTTTTGTCTTTTAATGCGATTGGAAACTGAATTGAATTGTAGCGTAATACTGTATCAAAATGTGGATAGCTAGATATTCTCTGACTATTTTGTTTAGCAGAATGTAAAGCGGAAACCAAGGCCCAAAGAAAGCAATGTTGGTCGTTATTTATTACATTTACCACAGCTCGTTTTTTTGCTATAAAATCCGGAACCGGAACAAACGTTAAACACCCTGCTTTAAGCGGATCATAATTGTTTATATTTACCTTCAAGTGTAAAACTTCTTGGATTGCCCAACCTGAATCCTTTTCACTAAATTCATCCAATCGCTTCGATATCTTGTCCAATACGTTCTCCTTATACCACTGCTTGAGATTGGTGTTTATATCGATGTGACGATTTGCAGTAAGAAACGTCTTCAAATCTATTTCACCAGTTGTAGGTTTAACAAAGTTAGCGGTCAATAGTACATTAACTTTCAACATTGACTTTTTTTAAGCAATCAACAATCTTGCGTTAAAAACTAGCGAACGCCTTGTCTAAGAACACTAAAGGATTTTTATAACTTAAATTGGTAATAAGTCCCGTAATTATTCGACTTCCAAAACAAGATTGTACATCATGCCAAATCAAATGTCGAATATGACCTCTAGAAAGCGTTGCATCAATACCTTTACCTTGGTATTCCAAAGAGCGTTTAAAGTGTCTCAATCGCGCAAGGTAACTTTTAAGATGTGCCAAATTAGACTCCTGCCTATTAGGATTTTCCTGGCGATTGTCTTCGTATACCTTGTTTTTAATCGCAAGCTTTAATAAACTTATGTTTGTCTTTAGAATGATCATGTGTTTCATATTTCGTCAACTGATTTGATTAGATTCATGCATTTCACTGTTAACTTTAAAATATCACTACTAACTTCGGCTACCGTTTCAGAATTCATGATGGCCGTTCTATACAATCACTACACTACTTAATATATGTACAGATTTATTGACTATTTATACATAAATATCTTCTGACGTAAGCAAAACAACTGTAAAAGAATTAGCATACAAAATGTTATAATGCAATAATATTTATTTCTATTCAATCAAAGTAATTGCATAGCGAATTGCTTTGGATGCAATTATTAAAATCGCCTTTATTTACGTTTTGATTTAAGACGATTTTCAAGCATGAATGGTATAATTCTTAAAGAATATTCAGCAGAAAAATTAACACTGAATTTTTAATTTTCAAAAAATCTAGTTTTAATAAGCAAAGTATCCGATTTTGCTTTATTAACAGTTGCATCGACACGACGACTTTGTATCATTTCATTCATGCATGTGTTTACGGAAAATATGCTTGCTTGCAGTACAGTAGTAGTATTCTTACATGACCTTTGCTTTATGCCGTGTGTACGGAAAATACGCTTACACACTCATGGCTATGTGCGACTATCATAAATAGAATGCCGTTTTCTGGTTGTGATTAGGTACACAAATTTTTTTTTAAAAACCACTATTAAAAAACATTCTGCAATTAAAAGAATTTATCATGAACAATTAACTGCTGAATTTAATTTCATCTGTAAGCTTTAATAATTGCAGTACCATTTACATATATATATAATATTCATGAACTGTAGCTTATCACTTCGTATAGGTAAACGCAAAATATTCATATGTAATACAAAGATTTACATACCTTTATATATCTTATGGAAAATATCAATACTAGTCATCAAAAAATTTCGTTATTAGATACATTAATTGTTAATGCATAAATATTAAAATTATAAATACAACCCTACACATCAGGGTATGTTGTTAGTCATAAATGGATAAAAACTATAAAATGAAAAATATTGGAGCACTAAAAAGGATTGTTTAAAGTTAATTAATAAAATTACTTGATTCATAGAGTAAACGACCAACTATGAATGAATTAATATAAAACCAGTCTGGATAAAAGAGGTTGTTCCACATTATGTACGAAAATTATGGTTAAATAGTATGCGCTCTGGCCTTCACATCATTGTTGAATAATTAAAACGTTGAAGCTTTGCAATTCTGTACAGAATATTGGAGAATATATGGGTTGGCCTTATATTTAAAATTAATTGATTTGCTTGTAATGTAACCAATTTAGTTAGTATCTATTATATAAGAAATGAAGTTAATTCGTTAAATTTTAGCAGGACACCCAAAATTTGCATCCCATATATTCTAATCTGTACAGAATTGCAAAGTCAACTTTAATTTTCAACAATGATGTGAAGGCCAGAGCGCATACTATTTACCTAATATTCGTACAAAATGTGGAACACGCTCTCTTATCAGACTGGTTTTATATTAATTCATTCATAGTTGGTCGTTTACTCTATGAACAAGTAATTTTATTAATTAACTTTAAACAATCCTCTTTTTAGTGCTCCAATATTTTTATTTTTTATTTTTTATCCATTTATGACTAACAACAACCCTGATGTGTAGGGTTGTTTTATAATTTTAATATTTATCATTAACAATTAAGTAATTTTTAAAAGAAATTTTTGATGACTGTATTGATTGCTTTTCCTTTGTAGAATCTTGATAAAGGCAACAACCCTTGCCGAAACGTCGATTTGTAATTAAATATATGCAAAATATTATTTCGTTTTAATTTTTTGGACTAAAATATCCCAATTGTACCGTAACATTTTATCAAAAAAAAAAAACTATTATATATATATATATATATATATATATATATATAAAAGTCAATTTTTTCAGTTTTACTGAAAAGTAAATTATATCACCAATAATCTAAAACTTATTCAATATTACTGTATTAGTTAAGGGCCATTTGCATCGCATTATTTTAAACGACATTTAACTAATTTAAGTTTTTATTTTACTCTGTGCCTTCGTTGCAGTTTTTCAGACAATGAATCTAATTCGTTATTTCTGCTGAGGCATAATTATATTTGCTTACATACTGTTTTTTATTCATTAGAATAGATTAGATAGCAGAATATATATATATATATATATATATATATATATATATATTAGGTAGTTAATTACACAAGGTAAGTAGATAAATACTATCGTATTATAGTGAATAAGATGAAATAATAACTTAGACTTTTATGCAAAGCCCAAATGATCATTTAAAATAGAGATAGTAATTGAAAGATGGAAAATATAAGGTCTTGGACAGGACTTGAACCTGTATTCTGGTTTTGCCGGAACCATGATTGACAAAAATGCTGAACGTAATTGAAAGTTAGGTTGATGTATCGTCGTGTACACGATTTAAATTTGTAAATTTCCAAATGTGACATCGGTTTCGCTGGCGTAATTGGTAAACGCATGGTTCCGGCAAAACCAGGATACAGGTTCAAGTCCTGTCCAAGACCTTATATTTTCCTTCTTTCAATTACTAGCTCGATTTGAAATAATCATTTGGGCTTTGCATAAAAGTCTAAGTTATTATTTCATCTTATTCACTATATATATATATATATATATATATATATATATAAAATAAGATGTATCTGTAAACAAACTCTATGAAAATAATAGAGCCTATTGACGAATACAAATCGGGCTGGTAGTTATATAGCCATTAACATAACATTAGCATATTACTTCATAGGGGAGGAAACATCCACTGACCGACGGTTTCGGCTTTATTAAGCCTCCTCAGAGTGAAATAGTCTCCAAGAACCCTATGAAGTAATCGAAGCTATTATACTGGTATAATTTCGAAACAATTTCTGTACTATGGCAAAAGTAAATAAAACCGCCATCAGGTGATAAATATCAACACTACTAAGCGTGGAAGTACAAATATGAATCGAAACTACATAGTAAATCCTATAGATGGCTATACAAGTACGTGTGGCCATTTGAGATTTGCGGAATGTTACAGCAAAAGTTATTTGCAAACGTAACAAACCTTCTCGCGGCGACACCCGGTTCATGCCCCAAGGCAAATCAAATAATAAAAGACAGGTTATTTGCAGTCCGCAATAAGAAATTGTGTAGAACAATATATAAAATAAGATGTATCTGTAAACAAACTCTATGAAATAACCTATCTTTTATTATTTGATTTGCCTTGGGGCATGAATCCGGGTGTCGCCGCGAGAAGGTTTGTTACGTTTGCAAATAACTTTTGCTGTAACATTCCGTAAATCTCAAACGGCCACACGTACTTGTATAGCCATCTATAGGATTTACTATGTAGTTTCGATTCATATTTGTACAACCTGTATCTTAATAGTTTAATGGACAAATAGAAACACACTAATAAATGAACCACACGACACAGAATACATAATTAAACATTTCAACACTGTTTACGAAAATGACCGTTATTAAACTTGTAGAGCGCAGAGTAGACCGTGTTTAAGTTGTTCATATCCACTTTGTTATTCAGTGGATTCGATTGTTACTGAATATGGAAAGAATCCAAGAAAAGTCACTTATAATAATTAGATTCTATATCTAATATAGTGGTGTTCTCAAAATCCGCTGTATGTTGAGTATTGTACAAATGCGACGCAAAAGCACAATTAGATTTTCCGATCCTGGCATCACTTTTGTGTTGTATGATGCGGTTCTTTAGCCACTGTTTTGTCTGACCAACGTACGTTTTTTTGCAACTACATTGTATTTTGTAAATAACGTTGCTACACAGAGACTTATCTGTGCTATCTTTTATTTTTGTATACAAACTACCTATCGATTTTTTATAGGCGCATGCGATAAACAAGTCAGGTTGCTTCAAAATCTTAGCAAGTTGTGGTGTTAGATTTTGAATGTAAGGTAGTTTCCTGAATTTTTTCCCCTCTGATCGATCTAGTGCTGAAATAGGTAGATGTTTTGTATACAATATTCGTTTTATAAGAAGTTTGGGATATGCATTATTCACCAAAGTAAATTCTAAAAGTTTTAAATTTTTATGAAGCAAGTCTGGCTCACATATTCTGGTAATACGATGTTTTAAACCAATAATGGTGTTAATTTTATGAGCGAGCGTATGGTTGGAGTGACAATTAATATACCTCCCAGAGTCAGTGGGTTTCTTGTAAATGTCAAACAGCAATGTATTGGTAGGCGATCTAATCACCAATGTGTCTAGAAATGGAATGCTTTGGTTAACTTCTTTTTCATATGTGAAAACCAAATTAGAATTATAGCTGTTGAAAATATACACTGTATACTCTATCAAATGCTCAGGCACGGAACATAAGATGTCATCCACATATTTGACAAGAAAGGGAATGTCAAAAGGAAGTAAATTCATGACAGACTCTAGTAAAGAATCCATGACGACTTGAGCGATGATGGGAGACAGTGGAGGGCCCATAGGTGTGCCAAACGTCTGTAGATAATATGTAAAGTTAAAGATAAAGTATGTGTTGTTAAAAACTAGGTCAATAGTTGATAAAAACGATTTCAAATCTAGATTACAATGTGGTTGAATTTGGTTCCATTTCTCCGTGATAATACTCACTACTAACTCAATGGGAATATTAGTAAACAAAGAGCGGACATCCAAAGAAATCAGGATATGATCGGGAGGTGAACATGTCTGTAACCATCTACAAATGAAAAAGTATCCTTAAGGTTCCACCTCTCTAACGGAAAAGAACTTTTAAAATTTTTGACAAAAAAGCAGCAACATTGTAAGTAAGAGAATTAATACAGGAAATAATTGGTCTAAGAGGTATATCAGTTTTGTGAATTTTGGGCAAACCATAATATTTGCCTGGACTGCAGTTATTTTTTATTAGGTCTTGTTTATCATTTGGTGTGATCATAGAGTGATTGAACAGAAATTTAATGTGATCGTTAACCTTTTTTTTGTATAGTGAACCTCGGATTCCTATTGAGTATTTTATATATCTTTTTATCATCAAGCTTGATAAAAAACAAGTTGAAAATGCAAGGCATTGTCGCAACGAACTTCCAAATGTAGACTTACTTTAAAACAATTTAAAGAAATTAAAATTATTATGTTGTAATAATTATAAGTATTCAGATAAAAAAATAAATAAAAATTAATTCCCCGGGGGGGTCGGGTATCCGTGGTCAGATTTTGTGGGGGGTACCATATTTCGACTCAGCTATGTTAGGGGAGTCCAAATATGTATCGCACATTAATTTTGGACCTATTTGAAATTTTAATTTTCCCGACGGAATATCGCGGGGGCACGGCGTCCCCGTGGCCCGATTTCAACTGACATCAAAACTTAAGCTCAGGACACCGAGCTGAATCGATTGATGTATCACACATTGATGTCCGACCATTAGAAAGGCTTCGGACGGACGGACGGACAGACGGACAGACAGACGGACGACAAATCGATTTCATAAACGAACGAAGTTCGTTGAAAATTTTAAAATGCACAAAGTATGAAAATTTGAAAGACATTGACATGTATTAACAGTTACTGGCTATGTAAAAATAATTAGTTTGTGTAGGAAAATTTACATATCTCAATGTGTTTATAAATATGTATCAAATTGCAATATCAATAAATGCCAACACACTAAACAAGAAAACAGATACACAAAATTTGAACAATATTTATTCTTATCTAATATCCCTTATTAAAAGTAATAATCATTCACTTTAACTTTTCAAAAATTAGTTTAAATTTATTTATAAGTTTAATTTTAATTTGATACATATTTATAAACACATTGAGATATGTAAATTTTCCTACACAAACTAATTATTTTTACATAGTCAGTAACTGTTAATACATGTCAATGTCTTTCAAATTTTCATACTTTGTACATTTTAAAATTTTTTTTTTCGATATCTTTAGTTATATGTATATATAAAACTCATAACCGTAAGTAATGTTAAACTACTATTCCAACAATTAATTTTATATATATATTAGATTCCTAACGAAGATAATAAATTTATCGAAAGCTTGAATGATTGAAAGAGTATTTTATTAATCCATCAAATTTGACTGCTTTCCCCAATAATAAAACAAATTAAATATATATATATATATATATATATATATATATATATATATATATATAACATTATCATTTGCAATTTTTTCAGAAACGATGCAAATTTTTAATATTTTTCTAACAGACCAGTTTCTAATTTAATATAAATACTTCACGTAGATTTTACCAACAGTATTCAATCAGATCTCTTGTATAATTGTTAGTTACTACTAGCAACTTTAAAAAATGAGTAACTTATCATCGATCAAAAATGGTAACAGTACCAACGATAGTGTAAAAGTTCTAGAACTATTTATATTTCATTCTATCGAAAACTTGATTAAAGAAATTTTTGGTTCTTCACCTCAACTTGACACTGCTGCTATTTTTGATAGTGACGTAACAGAAATATCACGGTAAGTGCTTTTTCACATTTATCTATGTGTTTTAATATCGATAGATTTGCGCGTTTTAGGAGCAATAAAATGTCCGAGTCTGCCGCTCCTGTTGTTGTTGTTCCACCGCAGCCAGTTCCTCTACTCGAAGTTAGATGAACCAATGATCAACGTCATAGTAAAGTAAAATATACATGTACGTTAGAATATATTTATGTTTATGCAAACACTACTAATTTATAATTTACATTAGATTAGGATCAAAAAACTATTCTGGAAATTTTGAGGCTATCGTTGGATCGTTGGCACATTCTGATCATCTCAGAAACATCCGGTAGTATACAAAAGAAAATGGGAACCTACAATAATCTGTTATGTTATGCTCACAGATCCGGCAAAAACAAGTTGGCTATGAAAAACTTATGTGCAGGACCTAATATGGCTGTTTGCTGTGAAGATGACAAATCCTACGAAGATGACACAGTCGAGTTGCTTAATGCATTTAAAAAGCGTGGAGAGAAGCTACTGCGTCGTCTAGATTTGGAAGTAGAAATAATAAAGCAAAAAATAGAGGAACTGGCTGCAAGGGAGCAACAGATACTTCAAGAACGGGAGTTAATAAATACTTTTTCATTTATAAATGGTTAGATTTTAACTGTAAATAGTTAGATCAAAATATTCAACAATTTGTAAATAAAAGTATTTTATAAAAGTTTCTCTTTTTAAACAAGATTTTCTCTAAACAAGGTAGTAACCTCAAAGTAAAACAAACATAAATCAGAACCCACTTTAATTAAATACATCATCCTTTATACAATCGACTTAGATGTGTTATAATTAAATAAACAGTAAAGAACAAGATGTATATTATTATAATAAACTAATTTCTTAGAATAGTGACATATTATTCTGAAAATTCTATGTTGACAGTTAGACCGATCGATCCCTTACTAGTTATGTATATGTGTTTGTTCGTGTCAATACTTTCATTTAATTGTTTCACTCCATGTGCTTGAAGGTATTCAAAATATCTCAATGGCAATATACTTTTGAACTCTTCTGTTTTCACTAATACTCTTTCTCCATATTTTGTCTTGACAGTTTCCACTTTCAAAACTTCAAACCTTTTATTCACTACAATATCTTTTGAATTTACATAAGGTTTGCGATATGTGGTTTTATTAAGAATATTAAAATCCATATTGCATTTAATTACTTGCTTCTATCTTACACACAACACTCCGCAAACTAATTTATGTTCTTATGATTGCCAGTCGAAGATTTTTCACTTATATTAGATAGGATTGACCTTGATTACCACCGCTGCTTTTCCTACTGTTGAACACACTTTGAAGTCAAACCGGCCTATGTGGATTTGCAGCCTCTAAACAAAAGTAAAAAATATAAATCAGAATCCTGTAACGTATTTTTTTACGCAGTTACATTTTTAATGGTATGTTTCCTGTTGCGTGCATTGCAGATGTATATGGAATAGTCCACATCTGGTGTTATATGGTTATAGTTTAAAGGTTCAAATTTTTTTGATTGAACTGTACCTCGGCACGTGAGTGACATTTAATCTTTAATTCCAGTTATATTTATTTAAATGTTTTACGAATAATCAAAGGTTGAAATTTTACCTTGATTTAGTTATCTTAAAATTCACTTAGAAAAAGAAAGATCCCGTACTAAACATGTAACTTTGCAAAATTTTAAAGATGGCTATGTAGTTTACTTGTCGTAATTGTTTCACAGGCAGACAGTAGTGATTACACTAAAAAAGTTGTTATTGACATATGATGTCAAAAATATCTAGCTATCCATTATAAATATCACATGTTATTTTGTGTTACTTTAAAAATATCTTTAGTAATTTTGAGGTCATGTAGTTTGATTTTTTAAGTACATGATGAATTCTTTTATAAGATATAAAGTAAAGCTAACTTTTTGTTGAATGATGCAATTTTATAAGACGTTAAATAATCAAATTTTTTTGTAAAGTCGACGTAGTACTACAGATGACTATAATTAAAATATGAAATATGAATTATTAAGAAAGTATAAACTTTATAGTAAATTTATGTAGAAATATTCAATTTGGAGATCTTTATGTTTTTTTTTGAAAACAGAACCATACTAATTTCTTTTTATGTAAATTTTTGTTGAAAAGTTAATGTTAAAACAAACCAAGAGAATTTTATCGAATAGAATCTGTTTTTGCATAACTCTTGTATTATTAAAAATTTAAGTGAAATTTATAGAATCTTAATAAGCAAAAGGTTAGCTGTGTCCTATGATAACAAATACCCTGGGTGTATATATAGTTAAAACTTAAATTAAATTATATTATTTTTGATGAATAATTTTTAGGACAAAAACGGTGTCCAGGTTGTGCATTTGTTTGTTCACAGGTTAAGTCGAGACATCTGTAACACATCTGGCAATTGATATTTTGGTAAGTGCTTAGCAAGGTTGATATACAGGTTTTGTGGATATATAAGCGGTGTATATTTAAGGTTTTCGCATTCCCCTAATACAAGTACATGTATCTTTGTATGTTGTTGTATTGAAAAATACGGCGGCGCTCTTTTCTATATTTTTGGTCAACAGACAACCCATGATCCAAGCTCATGATCTACCCAAAGCTAACACTCTACTAGCCGTTTATCTCTAAAGAGTTTTTCTTTTCCTCAAGCCGTTTTCCATCCAACTTTACCTTGTGCTTCCATCATTAATAAGAAATTCTCGACCTTGTGATATCAGGTAAGGGTTTATAATATATGGTGGTCCAATTTGCTATCTGATATTAACGAGGGATTGTTAGAACATTTCAATCCACTTTAATTAAACACAATTGACTTGAATGCGATATTTTCCAGCTGACCTACTTTATAACTTCTCGCTAGAAAACCGAATTCAAAACAGCTCCACATTTTCTCTGCACTTACATTTTTCAACGTAGCATACGAGTGTTGTAAAGTCACACACGTATGTTCCATTGAAAGTAATATAAAGCCGGTCTGACTTCAAAACGTGTCCACACGTATTTTACATTGAAAGTATATAAGGCCGGTCTGGCTTCAAAACGATGCACGCGTATGTTACATGGAAAAACATACGCGTACAGCGTTTTGAAGTCAGGCCGGCCTTACCCCACTACTACTAATTTTCGGGGGGTATTATTAAATTTTACTATCATAGATTGAAATAAAGAATTGCAAGACCAATAGCTGTAGTTGTTTATAATAATCATCGTATTTAAGTACATTTATTTTTTTCGTCATTAGTTTTTCCATCTTGGGACTGCCTGAATGCGTACCTCCATCGATTTCTATTTTAAACTAGGCAACACATTTTCCTGAAACTCCCACATTTTACATTTTTCACTATCTGTGTGCAATAATCTAATCTAGGTCTACTTCTACTTCTCCTTATTTCTATCTCTGCTTCTAATATATTCCGCACTATTCCCTGATGTCCTAGTAATGTGACCTATCATCCTATCTCTCCTATTTTTTATTGTTTTCCACATATTTCTTTCTTCTTCTACCATTTCTAGTATATCTTTGTTCTTAACTTTGTCTGTCCATGATATCTTCATCATCTGTGACACCACATTTCAAAGGCTTCTACCTTTTTCTTGTCCGCTTTTCCTACTGTGCAAGCTTCACAGCCGTACAGTGCTGTGTTCCACACATATGTTTAACCAATCGTTTCCTTGCTTCTATGTTTGTTGTTTTTGTACACAGTAGTTACTTTTTCTTGTTAAATGTAGCACGACCTCGTGTTAATCTTTGTTTCATATCTTTTGTGCTTTTCCCATCTTGCGTTATTTGGCTTCCTAGGTAGCAGTTATCCTCTTCTAAGTTTTCTTTATTTATTTGTATTCTTGTTTTTGGGTTATTTTCTACTCCTTTGCATACTAGAACTTCAATTTTGTTTCTGTTAGTTTTAATACCGTATCTCTCTCTCTCTCTCTCAAACACACACACACACACGCGCACTTTTTGTACTCTTTGTACAAGCAATGTACTATCCGTCTATCCCTAAAACTCATTCCAATCTTTTTGAGCATTTCGAACACTCTTTTCCATTTTACATTGTCGAATGCTTTACCAGATCTACAAACCCTATATACACGCTTTCTCCTTTTTCTATTGTTTTCTCCATTATCACCCTCAAAGCTAGAATAACCTCCCGTGTTCCCTTGTTGCGCCTAAATCCAAACTGATGTTCTTTTAGTATTTCTTCAGCTCGTTTTTCCATTCGTTTTTGTACAATTCTAGTTAATATTTTTGACACGAATGCTGTCAGACCTATTGTTCAAAAATTTTCACATCTATCCGAGCCTATCTTTTTTGTTATAGTTACTATGGTGCTACGTTTGAAATATTTGGGTATCTCGCTTCTCTCATACATATGGCTTACAAGTTGGAATAGACGTTCTGTTACTGCTTGTCCAGCAGCTTTTAGACTTTCTGCTTGCACCTTATCTGTATCCCGCGCCTTACCATTTTCAGACCCTCTAATGCTAATTTAAACTCATCTCTAAGTATATGATATCCCAAGTCATCATTTTGAATATCTGATTCCTGTTCTAAAGCTCCTCTCCTGCATATAATTTCTCTATATATTCCTGCCACCTAATCACTTTCTCTACATTTTCTATAATGACGTTTCCTCTTATATTTTTGCTATACGGTTTTATATCTCTAAAATTCATTCTAATTAGTTTGTAGGCTTTCTTATCTTTCCTATTTCCTTGTTAGTTTGTACCCCTTTGCGCCTTTCATCAATCCATTGTTCTTTAGCTTTTCTGCATTTGCGAATAATTTCCTATTTCGTGGCTTTGTATCTCTGTTTTCCGTTTAGTCTCATTTATTTTTGTAATTTCGTCTTTCTTCTATTAAATTCGGGATATATTTTGTTAACCACGGTACTTTTATTTTCTTTTTGTGTATACCCCAGAATATCTCTGGCCGCCATGTCTAAGCTAGATTTAATATTATTCCATTCTGTTTCTACTTACTTAGAATTAGAAATTTTCCCAATACCTATCAGCAATTCATTTGACTTTTTTCAAATGGATATCTTTATCTTTCAGTTTCTCAAAGTCAAAGTGCTGTTTTCCATTCCTATTTATTGAAATTTTTTAATTTAAAAGCGGTTTTCATAATTACGATGTTGCGGGCAGTGTCTATATCTGCTTCTGGGTAGCTTCTACAGTCTTTTACTTAATTCCTAAACCGTTGTCTAACAAGAATGTAATCTATTTGATATCGTCCTATATCCCCTGGCATCTTCCACGTGTATCGTCTTCTAGTATGATGTTGAAATAATGTGTTTGTGATGGTTAAATTGTTTCTGTTGCAAAATTCTACCAACCTATTTCCCCTGTCGTTTCTCGTGCCTAAACCAAATAAACCTACTACCGCTCCTTTCCTCTACCCTCACCTACCACTGAATTAAAATCCCCCCGTAATTATTAAATTTTCGGGTCTTTTTACGTATCTTAGTATGTCTTCGATATCTTTCTAGATCGCTTCTACCTTTTCCTCACTGTGACTGAAGGTGGGCATGTACACGTGTATTATTACTGCATTTACTGGTTTAGATTCTAATCTAATTATGATTACTCTATCATTCTTTTGTAAGTAGTTTTTTACACAGTACCTTATCTTTCTTCGCATAACTATCCGCACACCAGCACCCTTGGATTGTTTCCACTTAAACTATCTTGTTTACTGCGTAGTACAGCTCGCCCAGTCTAACCATTAGTTTGATTACTTTCTCCTTTAATACTCATACGCTTATGTAGACCCCTGCTTAATTATATATCTAGAGCAATAAATCTAGAGCCAGAGCAATTATTTAAATCCGCTTCTTTATCAGTTCAATAGAGTACGTTATTTAGGTTCGTTCGCCAGAGTGGTTACTTAGAATTCATTGGAGTACGTTACTTAAATTCATTTATTAGATTCGCTACTTAGAGACCCAAATTATTAAATATTAAAATTAGGTTTAATTAATAATTCTAACTTACGTTTTTCAAAGTTAACAGCATCTTTTATCGTAGATCGGCACTAGAATTATTCTTTTAAAATTTTTCTATCACAACTTTCACCAAATAATTATTTAATTTTTACTATTTTTACTCCGCGCGATATTATACTTTGAACTGTTATAGATTGTTTATAAAGTCCGTGTTCTATATAAAGGCTTCCGAGCGTACTTTGTTAATTGAGGTGTTGTACTTTGCCTTATTTTGCAGCCTTCGGATTTTTATACAGTTATCATCAAAACTCGTGTCCAAGTGATGCATTTACTCACGTAGGCATCTAATTTGTGTAGTGTGTTTCTTTGAATATCAAACTTTGAACGTTCTTCAAATCACGTCCGCCTGTTTATATTTGCATTTATTTAAATTTGCTCGTTTAATTTATCACTTAACCAAATGTCTGTTTTGTTGTTTAGTACTCCAAAATCTGTTGGATTTTATATGAATTTGCGATGTACAGATCACGTAGTCAAATTTCTATGATGACGCACTTTTATTTATTTTATGCGTTAATGTTTTGAATGAGATTCTTATATAGATAGTATGCCAGATTATTTCCTTTCACTAATTGCGTATTTATTTCAATAAAACTCCTTGCGTTTAAAATGTTATTCCTGCGTATTTATTTTCAATTTCATGCTTGTATATTTAATATATAATACATTATACGACGTACAAGTTATTTATCTTACTAAATATGATTTGATTTTTGAAAAATGAGCTTCCTTTCATAAATTAAAGTTAGTTGTGATTTATATACAGTGTGCTCGATATTAGCTTTTTGCATAATTGTTGAGTTACTTCTATTTTATAATGAAATTGTTTAGTTTTCTAAACGTTAGTGATATTTACATGTAGCGTATGACCCTTATGACTCAATATACCCCTAAATTCCCCTATTATCATAGCAATATATATATATATATATATAATTATATATATTGCCGTGGACTTAGGAACGAAGCTTTAACATTGATCCTTCACCTAAATCATTCGAGCCCCACGAATTGGGCGTCATAAAATTTTCAAAAATTCAAAAATTTCTTAAAAAAGAATTCCTTACCTTTTTATTACGCCTTTAAACTTCTCTGCTTCCCTGGCTAGCTCAGCAATCGGCCTCTTCTTAAATACCTAATTTTACATTTATACCTGTTTCCCTCTCACACACCATTAAATAAAATTACCAAAATAATACGACAATCACACAACCTTTTATTTTCACCTATTAACAGATAAAATGTATTTACACATGTTTCTAAACAGTTAGCTACAATAATTATCAACTCAATATTGTATGTTTCATAGTTCTTGTATTTTATAATGATTTTTAACAAACTTTATTAAATATGAGTAGATGGGCCTCACATGTACCCCTAAATTGACTTCACACTGCAGTATTGTGAGCTCATTATAACCCAGTTTTGTTTGTATTTAAAACCTTGCATTAATTAAAACAAATTTACAGACCCGTTTACCCTTTACAAGTCAATTTTATCCTAAATAAAATTTTGATATATTCTAAATACTCGTCTATTTTTAATATTCAACATCAGTAAATCGTCCAGTATATGCATCTTTTAAAATTAGATTCTAAAACCACAAATATGCCACCAAAAGTCAAGCACACCACACAAAATTCCACAAATGTTTATAAAACAACAGAAATTTCAAATAAATTACGTGGAGAATTCTTCAGTCTTCATTCCCGTCGGAGATGATTACCAGAAAACCCCTCGGCGTTGTTTCCATTTACTGTGCTGCTCAGCGGATCTAGAGGCCTCTACCATCTGATATCTTTGCAAGCTATGCGCTTCGTTCACAGTACTATTCCATATATTATGCATACAAACTTGATTACTTGTGGTGCTTACCCCCATATATCATGCATCCATTTAATAATTTTTGTAGTAGTAGCTGGACTTTTTTAATTTAATACGCACTACTCGTACTTCACGTTAATAATTAGAGGTCCGCTACTTATACTTTCAACTACTATATTTACGGTAACATTACTACACATACATAAAATACTCACAACAGCTTTATTATTATCATAGTTTGAATCAGTATTCAGCACTTGATCGAAGTGAAAGAAGAAGAAGAGAGCTTAATAACCCAGCTTGGGTATTTATATTCTTCCAAACCCCCTTAGTGGACGCGCTTCCTTCGAAAAGCTTATTTTTGAAACGAATTCTAAAAATTTTTAAACAAAACCGTCTCTAAATTCGTCAAATTTCTCCAGTCTTACGTGTTGTATACCGAGAATTTGCTTTCAACCTTCGCATGTGCGTTCGCTTCTAACACTGTTGGCTTTCGACCAATGACAGAGTTTTCTGTCGTCACTTCTCCTAAGCGCTATGCATCTCAGTCATATGCATGTTTGTGGTCTCATTTCAACCCCACTTGAGTTACAAAAAATCGATATCGTTGACATCTTGCCTCAACTCCACGTGTATGTCTTACGTGATTTTCAATTCCAATGCTTTTATATTTGTCTGTATCTGATGCATAATACCCATTGTTCATTTCACTCTCTCCTTAAGCTGTTTGTTACCCTAGTTGTTTATCCCAACTGACGGTTGAAATCAATTTTTATGAAGTCTTATCTTAACGTTCATACAAATTCTGTGACCGTAGACTTTAACAAACAGGTGTTCCTGTTAATCATCGACCGTTTGACAATAACAGTTTTTCGACTTTCTGGTTCTTCGTATCTAATAAAACTGACGTTGGCTTTTACAGCGAATACATTTGCCTAGGAAGTTATTGATTTTCTTACGCAAGACCGCTACCTTATGCTTATATGTGTTTAATTAAAATAAATTATAGTTAATTATGCGTATCTTTGAACTTCTAACTGCTTTGAAGCTTTTTTCCTTCATGTAATCCTAACATTCCAATTATTCAATATAGACGTTCTCTAATACTTGTCAGTTTTCACTAAATGAATTAAATTAATTTTGCGCGTAAATAATTTGCTCTTTTCTATATACAGAGTTGTTGAAATTTTATTTGATATACCTATTTACCCCTTTGAATCCAATATATATATATATATATATATATATATTCTGATATCTACCCCCCCCACCCCCCTTAGGATTGATAATTATAATATATGAGCAAATTAGCAATGCCCAATGCCCAAATTGCCCTATAATTTCCTTTCTTTAATTAATTTATTAACTTTCCTATTGAGTTTTTAAATCTGCGCCTCGACCATTGAAACTCTTATCTCAGGTTAATTTTGTGAATAAATTTATATCTGCATACAGCGTGAGTTCTGAAACATATACAGATGTATGTGACACTGCCAGTCAAATGACCTCTAGTTAATTCTACTAAAGCAATTTCTAAATGTGACAGTGTAAACAATTACTTGAAAAATACGCACAGTAAACAGTTTATATTAGTTAATAATTTAAGATTTCAAACGAGTATAATTGATTAAGTGTTTAAATATGACACTGAAAATAATAATACAACCTGAACTTCCAATAAAACGTCTTGCTGCTGAACAATGAAGCTCCACTGCCTACAGCGACGATTAAAACCAGATGTGGGTTCTTAATACCTGTGGATAACTACGTTTTAAAAATTTGTATTACTGAATTTACGCCTTTTATTTTAGGGTTTAAGGTACGCCAAAAATTCTTTAGAGACACTTATACTTATCGTCGTTGGTCTTATCAGGAAACTCAGCTCCGTGAAATCAACACCGTGCTCGACACCAAAAGTTCAGCTATACCAGCGTTCTGATAGCACCACTTTGAAACTCCTCTGTCTACACAAAAACCCTCCCAGAAATCCAATGGTCAATAATAAGACAAGGACAAGGACTCTTGCATTTATCACTTTTTAATATCAACAGTTCCTTTATACTTTGAATATCACAAATACAATTTTCATACGTTGAATTTTATGTAGGAGATTACAATAATAAAAGGTATACAATTCGTAAACTGTTACAAAAAAAGATTATACTTTTTGTTCTATAGTTTGTAAAGTTCTTTTTTTCAGTTCTCTTCAAATCCGTCTCTCTTAATTTTTTTCAACAACTGTCTTTTAAATTTTAACAACTGTCACTTATCTCTTTGGAAATGCCCCTTAAAACATTAAATGTCATTAGCCGAAAATTTATAAATTGATATTTTAATCCTAACAAGTGAAATTCAAATGATATAATAGACTTACAACTATATACTGAAAATTAAATAAAACTTCTACATCTTATAACTAACTTAAATCTAATAAAAACATACTAATTGACTTTTTTTTAGGTTTTACGTACATATTCAAGTGAAAGTGAAAGTTTAACATCTTATACCTAACTCAAATCAAATGAAAACGTACTAAGTGACTTCAAATCTTAGCTATACATACATATTCATATGGCAGTGAAGTTTCCTTTTAAATATTTTAACACAATTTTTATGATATACAAACAACAGCAGTTCACTTCATTGGCACAAACTTTTCAAAATTACTTTATGAAATCACCAACACCCAAGTTGAAATCTTAAAACTTCCTTTTCTCTTAAATTATCATTTTAAATATCTTTAAGAAGTAGCTGCCCTCAACATCTCCTTCATCAATCATTTTACGAACTAGAAGTCTATATCTGAGTGGTACTTCAATGCGCCAAGGTTTAAATCTCATACATATCACATAATATCACATAAGACCCACCTGATTTCATAAAATAAATATAAAACCTTTATTCTTTTAAACTCAAATGACTGTAACACTTTTATATTTATTTTATTAAATCACTATTACTTTTAAGTATTCAACTCATGATTTTAATTCCAATGTTTAATGCAATTTTATCTTATAAATGATAACCCTTGTTTTAAGTTTTGTAGTTATGTGTAGAAACATTTAGTACGTAAGATTAATACTTGTAATTTACTAACCCCTAGTATTTTGTGTGTGTGTATATGTTTATTGCGTGAATGGATACAAATGTTCTAAATGAAATCGTCCGCGGCATTCACTCCTTTCATTTTCAAGCTCGTAAGTGTTACCCTGTGCAAAAAATTTTCCTATTTTATATGGTCCCTCATATGGGAATGATAGTTTACCACAAATATTCTTGTCCCAATTAGAAACTCTCAATCGTTTGACTAACACTAAATCTCCCAGTACAAAATTTGTCCTTTTCTTAATTCGTCGATGACGTTTGTTAAATTCCCTTCGTTGCATGATCTCTGCACGTCTTGTCGTACGATCCAACAACTCGATGATGTCCTCCAATTCCGTCTGATCCCTCCATGGCCTTACTGATATAATTCCTTTCATCAATGTAACCGGACAAACCCTTGTAACTGAACTAGGAACATAATTCAAATAGTTTTCTATTTGTGGCAACCACTTCACCCATCCGTTGTGTTGCCCTTGTACCGAAATCCTCAAATATTTTATAACCTCCTTTATATATCGTTCACAAGGATTCGCTTGTGGGTGCCTAATACTGCAAAATCCAACTTTTATGCCAAGTTCCCTTAATTTGATTTTGATTCTTTGGTTATTACAATATGTCGCATTGTCCATTAAAATTTTCTTCATCTGCCCCACCTGACTAATATATTTTCGAATGGTGTTTAATATGTGGTTAGAATTACATTTTCTTGCCGGATACACTTTAACGTACTTCGAAAATATATCTACTTTCGTTCGTCCAACTACCTTCATCTCCAAATATTTGTAATGCTATTAAAACCCCCTCTGTCTTCACGATATCTTGTACATTATCCTTCCTACTAAAGAAATCCGCCGTTACATTCTCCTTTCCAGGTTTATGTCGTATCTCAAAATTATACTCCTGTAGGACTAACGCCCACCTATACAAACGACTATTTAAAAAGTCCTTCTTCTTCAAGAATGTCACCGCTGAATTATCTGACTCTATCAGAAACTGATTCCCTAATAAATAAAGCCTTAATTTTTTTACTGCATACACAATAGCTAACATCTCCTTCTCGGCAGTTGAATACCTTGTCTCACATTCCTTCAGTACTCTGGAAATGAAGCATATTGGTACTTCTACCCCTTTTTGTATTTGGACTAATTCCGCGCCTATCGCACGATTGGATGCATCTGTTCGTAAAATAAACCTATCTACAAAATTTGGATATTTTAACGATAATTCCTGGTAAAACCCCCTTTTCAAATCCTGAAAGGCATTCTCTCGCTGCTCCGTCCACCTCCATTTCTCATTCTTTCTAAGTAATTCCACCAATGGTACGCACAATTCTGGATAATGTGGTATAAAACGTTTATAGAAGTTGAGAACTCCTAAAAACCCTCACAAGCCCCTTAAATTTCTTGGCTTTTCTAAATTTTTAAGTTCATCCAACCTTTTTTTACAAATCTTAACGCCTTCGTCACAAATTACAAATCCTAAATAACCAACTTCACGTTTAAAAAATTCACATTTCTCTACATTCAACTGTAAACCTCCTTCATCTATCCTACGTATGATTTTTGTTACATGTTTCAAGTGTTCCTCGTTACTCCTGGAGAAAATCAGTATATCATCGACATAGTGTGTGCAAAATTCCTCGAACTCATTTAATAACTTCTGCATGGCTCTGGCCAATGCAGCTGAACTTGAAGCGAGACCAAATGGAACTACCCTATATTGAAATATTTCTCCCTCGATGCTAAAACCAGTATACTTTCGGCTATCTTCATGCAAAGGAATCAACCAAAATGAGTTTTTCAAATCTAATTTGCTAAAAACCTTTCTCCCACTAATTTTGTATAATAAATTTTCCATTGATTGCGGCTGTTCATATTGTGCTTTCGTAATTAAATTTATTTTTCTGGCATCTAAACAAATTCTTATATCTAACTTATCACTAGGTTTGGGTACAACAACGATAGGATTAATAAAAGAGGTCCTTGCTGGCTCTATTATTCCATTTTTCAACATATCTTTGATTTTTGCCTTAACTCTCTCCCTCATACTATACGGAATTGGATATACCTTTGTGTAAAACCCATTTTCTTCTGTTATTTCTAACTTGTGTACATACTTAGTTGCAACCCTTGGTTCCCCATTAAATAAACCTTCAATGCTCTTAAATATCTCATATAATCTACTCTTTATTTCCTCGTCTATAATCCCAATCTGTCCTTCGTCGAATACTTTCTCAAATAAATTACCTAACATTATCTCATCCTGTCCTTCTAAATTACTTTCCCTAATCATCCCTGTACCATAAACATCACTATTTATATCCATCCCTTTATTCGAACTCACATTAGGTACCACCCAATTCTTCTTAATATTTAAAATCTGTACACTTCTATCCTTGCCATCTATTTTCATCCCAAATCTTTCTATAGCATCTATCCCTATTATAAAGTCTAAATATAATCCCTTAGCCACTAAAAACTCAGCTTCTCCTAGCTTTTCTCTCCCTATTGAAATTGGTACACAAATCATTTCATCGATTACCTATATCTTCTTTTTCATCGCAGACCACAAACTTATCCGTTTTATCTTGCAGATCCTCCCTTTTAATAACTCAGCGTGCTTGACTACTATCTCTTTTTTACTTGTGACAGCTCAGACCCACTATCAATTAATGCTACATATAAACAATTATTTAACTTCAAATTAACAAAAGGTAAACTCCTTTTTTCTTCACCCCTGTCTTCTAACAACGAATGCACAAAACTTAAACTACTGGTCGTAGCCAAATCCACTAAACTTAAGCCTATATCTAATTCTAAATTAACAAACTTATTTACAAAATCGGCGTTTTTATTGTTCTTTTTCCTTTATCATTTGTCATACAATCGCGTCTGTTATTATCAAAATGTTCCGGCCTGAATTTCCTCTGTGGTGGTCCATACCCGTGCCGTTCGTGTATATGCCAATTCTGGTTTCTACCTGTATTCCTTCCTTCCCAACATTTATTATTATTTGTTTCGAATTCCCTTGCCATATCATAGTTTCGCATTATTTCTAGGAACTCTTTTAATGTTTTTATATTTTGTGTGGCCACGGCCCTAGCCACTTCAGCTTCCATGTGCCTCGACAAAAACTGTATAAGCTCTTCTTCCCTAAATTTAGGAGTCAAATGTTGCGCCTGATTATAATTATCGATAATATATTCCTCTCTCGACCCCATGCTAGTTAAATATTGTCCTGTTATTAATTTTGTTCTAATTTCAGTTTGTTTTGCATTGCCCCAATATTGTTCCTTAAAAAGAGTCTTAAATTGTTCGTATGTGTTGTAATTTTTTCTAATTATACTGTGCCATTTTTTGGCATTACCCTTTAAACTAGCTCCTATCATTTGCATCCGCACCCTCTCTGGTTCACCTTCCATTATTTCGTCCAACTTATCTAGGTATAGCATTGGCTGTTCAAAACGTCTTCCCTCAAATTTTGGTAAAATCTCTCGTTCGTTTTTAAAGTAACATTGGTCCATTGTCACTAAACGTCCCCCTTCTAATCCTGTCACTTGTTCCCTAATCACCCTAACACTACCTTTAAGTACACCTAATTTTTCATCAACTCTGTCCTTAAATCCTATTACATCAGCCCTTAATTCCCTTAAATCTTTAATTTCATCCTGAATAATTTTCATAACTTCCCTTTTTGAATTTTGAAGACTTTCTGTCTGTCTCAGATCTACTCCTACCATTTCACCCCTTAGCTCCGACAAACCTGTTACTAAATTTTCTTCGACTACTTTTACCCTGTCTTCTACTTCCATCCTTACCTCATCTCTAAGCGAACCCAAACTGCTCTGTATCAACGCATTTATCCCTCCAAATTTCATTTCCATCATTTCAAATCTTTCCCTCACTTCCGCGTGTAAATTCTCACTTTTTTCTTCCATTTTCTCAAATCTTGTCCCCATTTTCTCAAAATTTCTCCTAACTTCCGTTTGTGAATTTCTAACCTCATTCTTCAGCTCAATTTTAAATTCCTCCTGTGAGTTTTAAAATTCTCTTAAAAACTGCATGATGCCTTGCATGTCCCCCTCGTTCCCTGTCTCTCTGACTCTTCCAATCTGTTTTTCTACGTCCGGCTGAATTACAACCACCTCCGGCTACACATATTCTCTACTTTCATCTCTTGCATCCCTTGCCGCTACAGTCTCCATCACCGGTTGCCCTCTCACAACAGTCTCGACACCATAAACCTTCCCTGACCTGGTGATCCTTTCCTCGTCTGACAAGTTCTAATAATATTGCTTTTTCAAAAATAACTCTTACTTGCACCACCAAAATACAAATGTTCAAAACCTGCAAATAAGCTAGTTCTCTTTCTAGAGCACCACACTTGCGACACTACTTATCGAGCCTCACGTTGGGATTGCCACTTATAATATACCCCCCCCCCTTTAGGATTGATAATTATAATATATGAGCAAATTAGCAATGCACCAAATTGCCCTATAATTTCCATTCTTTAATTAATTTATTAACTTTTCTATTGAGTCTTTAAATCTGCGCCTCGACCAATGAAACTCTTATCTCAGGTTAATTTTGTGAATAAATTTATATCTGCATACAGCGTGAGTTCTGAAACATATACAGATGTATGTGACACTGCCTGTCAAATAACCTCTAGTTAATTCTACTAAAACAATTTTTAAATGTGACAGTGTAAACAATTACTTGAAAAATACGCACAGTAAACAGTTTATATTAGTTAATAATTTAAGATTTCAAACGAGTATAATTGATTAAGTGTTTAAATATGACACTGAAAATAATAATACAACCTGAACTTCCAATGAAACGTCTTGCTGCTGAACAATGAAGCTCCACTGCCTACAGCGACGATTCAAACCAGATGTGGGTTCTTAATACCTGTGGATAAGTACGTTTTAAAAATTTGTATTACTGAATTTACGCCTTTTATTTTAGGTTTTAAGGTACGCCAAAAATTCTTTAGAGACACTTATACTTATCGTCGTTGGTCTTATCAGGAAACTCAGCTCCGTGAAATCAACACCGTGCTCGACACCAAAAGTTCAGCAATTCCAGCGTTCTGATAGCACCACTTTGGAACTCCTCTGTCTACACAAAAACCCTCCCAGAAATCCAATGGTCAATAATAAGACAAGGACAAGGACTCTTGCATTTATCACTTTTTAATATCAACAGTTCCTTTATACTTTGAATATCACAAATACAATTTTCATACGTTGAATTTTATGTAGGAGATTACAATAATAAAAGGTATACAATTCGTAAACTGTTACAAAAAAAGATTATACTTTTTGTTCTATAGTTTGTAAAGTTCTTTTTTTCAGTTCTCTTCAAATCCGTCTCTCTTAATTTTTTTCAACAACTGTCTTTTAAATTTTAACAACTGTCACTTATCTCTTTGGAAATGCCCTTAAAACATTAAACCAGCCTACTCTTTTACAATTCTTTTCCAACTAACATTCTATGATCCAACTTTTTATTAATAGATCTTATTGCTCTTGTCAAATTCTAATTTGGAGTAAACTAATATCCAAATGTCATTAGCCGAAAATTTATAAATTGATATTTTAATCCTAACAAGTGAAATTCAAATGATATAATAGACTTACAACTATATACTGAAAAGTAAATAAAACTTCTACATCTTATAACTAACTTAAATCTAATAAAAACATACTAATTGACTTTTTTTTAGGTTTTACGTACATATTCAAGTGAAAGTGAAAGTTTAACATCTTATACCTAACTCAAATCAAATGAAAACGTACTAAGTGACTTCAAATCTTAGCTATACATACATATTCACATGGCAGTGAAGTTTCCTTTTAAATATTTTAACACAATTTTTATGATATACAAACAACAGCAGTTCACTTCATTGGCACAAACTTTTCAAAATTACTTTATGAAATCACCAACACCCAAGTTGAAATCTTAAAACTTCCTTTTCTCTTAAATTATCATTTTAAATATCTTTAACAAGTAGCTGCCCTCACCATTTCCTTCATCAATCATTTTACGTACTAGAATTCTATATCTGAGTGGTACTTCAGTGCGCCAAGGTTAAAATCTCATACATATCACATAATATCACAATATATATATATATATATATATATATATATATATATATATATATATATATATTATCAATCTACGTAAGTATAAGAATTTTTATTTCTTCTTGGTATTAAGGTCTTATTAAACTATATAAATCTTTAACGGGATAATTTATTTTTTATCAAAATCCAAACGTTTCGGTTGAAACATAGTCTAACCTTTCTCAATGGATAACCCATGCCTGCAAATAGAATTACGTAAATAACATAACTTATTTATAAAACATATTTTTTTATTCAAAGAATTTCTTACCTCAAACATAAAATCCCAATAATTAAGTTAATTACAAATCATCAGGTTTTAATAATATCAAACCTATCTTGCCAGGATTATCCATAAACAGCTTAAAACATTTTTTGTGTATTCAATTTAGTTCATATATTCAAACATTGAAAGATTCTTTATATTTATGGTACAATTATATGGCTGTTTGTCAAATGCTAAAAAGACTTATATATTTATTATTAGATTTTAATACTGGACATTATTTAAACTTGTACATACTCCAATATCTAATGCGCTAGTTATAAAAATCTTCAGCATTACTTCTACGTCGGGGAAAACATCCTCAACTTGTTGCTTTACAATGTACTCTAAGTAGCCCAATGCACCACAATTAAGGCAATGTTTACACTGAGAAAAATATACATCCTTAAAATGTTTTATTTCATCACATAATGTGGAAAAAATAAACTTAAATTTTTCGCTCAAGGAAGTGCCATTTTTCTTTTGCCTTTTCAACAATATTTTCGTAGTAACCGTCACTCCTTAGGCAGATTAATTTACCTCTCGATGTTTTCATGTACGACACAACTTCAAATAAATCAATTTCCTTCCTCTGAAGCATTTTAGATGTAGCATCGATATTTTATAGAACATCGTTCCAAATTAATAGCGTTACTAAAAATTTAAAGTTTAAGTTATAATAAGGACGGATGGTGTTGTGATTTCTTCATTATCGTGTCTTTGCTCTAGCAATTCCTCCAAGCAAGATATTATAATTTGAAATTGTGAAGAAGGGCATCGGTAGCTTTTGCAAAAGCCGATCATAGTGTATCTGATAAACTTTTCAGGGCGATGGTTTTATCTTCTTCTGAATATTCTCTATTCTTGAACTCTGCAAATCTTTGCTACGTACATTGCCGTAGCCTACAAAAAAGAACCAAAAGTGACGACCGGGCTCAATCGGTGAGTATTTCCACTACGAAATAAAGAGAGGCCTGAAATAAAAAACCATACTCGCCCTCATTCATAACTCATAACAAAACATCAAAAAAACTTATAATTAAACAAAATATATTACAGAAGCACAGTAGTACTCAAAAATGCATACTCAATAGCTAAAATGTACATCTAAAAGCTAAACCCAAAAGAAAGCATTTTTTTACAATAGCGAGCTGTAGTTTTTAGGTCGCTCTCCATCTTAATTACAAAAAAACAACCAACAGTACAACTCTAAAAACCACAGGTCCAAGTGATCATAGTAAACCTAGAAACAAATACCTACAAGTAAATGACTACAGTGGTCCCCGTAAATAATACGCTATGAATAATTCATATACACTCACATATGTACAATCATTTTCACTACCAGGCCATTAATCAACAAAATTTCCGATCATAGCCATATTTGTCTTAAACAGAAAATCACCATCTTGACAATAACGTTAATTACGAGAAGTTCTCGCGGTAAAGGATCAGTATATATAATAAAACCCATATAGCGAATAACTCATCATCACTCGCCCATGTGTCGATGCTGATGGGATTATAACCCTCTTTCGGGTCGGAGCGGAGTAGCGGAGCCTAGGACTACGTAAGTTGTGCCATAAAAAGGGGCGGCACTCGCCTCATCATTTAGGGCCAAGGTGAAAGGACGGTCCTATCCACTGGAAGATGCTACAAAACAAAAAATTAGAAGCAACGATCAGAACCGGTATAAAAAAAGTACATTGTTTTCCAATTACAAATACTTACCACACAATGATGTGTGCGAAATTTGAAAGAACGGAAACAGAAAAAAAATTACAACAGTAACGACGAGTAATCGTTGTTGTCTCTAGGAGAGAATTTAGTAACCAACAAAACGTTTTCAATAACATGCATTCCACGCAAAATGCTAGTGTTATCGACAAGGTGGTTAAAAGCTTGGAACACGGGTTTATCCAGTAGTCCGATATCTTATTTCGACGAATATCTAGGTCGTTAAATTCAGAAAGTACGTATATTTTATCAGAAGAGTAAGCCCCTGCACAGCTAAAACAAGTACCGACTATCTACTTTAATATTGGGAATTTTCATTTGGTAACGGAAATAAATTGAAATGCAAATTAATAGAAAGTGTACCATTGTAAAGAGGTAAAAGATACAGGAGGATGTTCTAAAGATCTAAGCAGACTCTATACGTATGAATGCTGCATTACCAGAAAAGGATGTATTTATACTTAGCCGAAAATAAACTTAACATCTTCTTGCATCTGAACATATTTTTTTCAATAATGCCCATTGCCGTTGGGAGGAGCATGTAAAACATGTGTATCATTTTTAACAATACCAAAAAAGTCTAGAATTTGCACTAAAGCATATTTCTCTGCAGCATGTGTAACATACTGTTTTAATAAGCTCCAATAGTTCTAGTATTCCTAAAAATAGTTAGTTTCTAGTTTAATTTTAGCATGCTAATTATTAGAATTGTAGCGGCTGCAGGATCACCCAAGTAGCTTCTCAGCGAAGTTCCCAGAAAGATCTAATCCAAGAGTTAATCAATTTTTCTAAAGGCACTTACTTTAAGGGCACTAAACATGTCAGATTAGCCCATATCTATGATTAGATGTCAATCATGCTTTAGGATCCTATTTATGTCAGGGTGGTCTGAAGCAATTTTTCAATTAGCTGAGCACTCAACTAAAATCAATTCTGAGAGCTACGTGTGGGGTTATCTTAGGCATTGGCAGTTTTAATTAATTTTAAAGATTTACGACCGGCGCATCCTAAGCCGAGTAAGAGCGCCAAGAAAGGGGTATTTTTCAATTAACTGAAATGTATATAAGGATGCCAGCCGGTGGGAATCGGGGTTGTTTATTTCCAGACGCGTTAGAGGTTAAAGCTAACGGTTACTAGTGATGTGTTTATTTCTCTGAAGTCATGTGCGGGCCGTTATGTTTTAAGTTATTTATTTCTCTGAGTAAGTAATTAGTATATGTGATATTACTATGAACTCAAGGCTGTGTTATGCAGCATAAGTCTGTTATTTGTTTAAATACAGTATTTGTCGACTTCCATAAAATACAACTCCGGGTGAAAGCCCAGTTCAAGTAAATTGATCCGTTAGATTATTGCTTTGGAGACCGCATCGTTTTAGAAGGGTCTTCTATTATATTGTGTTTCGACGGTGTCAGAGGCCGTTAATCACTAATCCACGAGACTACCTGAGAATGCAAAGCTCAGGTCCGAAGTCACGTTACGATACTATTTGACCCTTGAGAAGGTCGTATTTTTCCTGGTGTAGATGACCCCGTGGTTAAAAAAGGGTCGTCGCACTATGCAAGTTAGGTAGACTAGGGTAGCATTAATAAATTTTTGTTATTGGGGTGTTTACACCTAAAACTGTATTACTATTCAAAAATATGTTTGTTAGTTAAGTTTAGTTAAGTTGTGTTTTTGCTAGCCGGAGACATTAAAAGCCCCTGTGAAAGTGACTTATTTTCTGTCCTGCAATTTTGGGTTCATCGCCCACGAACAAAGTGCTACGTGAGCTATTACCGCGGTTGGTCCATGGGCCGTTAATTCCCATGGTGGCGCCCTATTGTAAATAAGGTTATTTACTGTATATTTTTGTTATGCATATGTAATTAGTTAAAGTTTTAGTAAGTAGCCATTTAATAAAACAATCGGAATTTCGTCTCAGTGTGTTTGTTTAATGAACCCCCCCTTTCACCGACTGCTGCAGCTTGCGAGGCAACGTCCCGAAACGTGAGGGTACGATAGTGTTAGAGGTCCTGTTATTTATTATTTATTGTTAATTGGATACCCTCACGCGGTAGGTAAATATTTAAAGTACACTGGCGCATTAACGTGGTTAAAATTGTAAATATGGTAAACAACACACGGACGAATTTTTAGATTGTTTTGTTTCTATTTAGTGTTAGGCAGAATTACAGTTTAATATTAGTGATTTAGAAACAAGTTTCGTTATTGTTGGCTTTTACCTTTTATTTAGTCATGTATGTGGTAGAAGCTTTAAGAAGCGATGAGCTTAGTTATGAACTTTTAATTAGGAACGTTGAACCAACAAAGTTAAGTGTGTTAGAAAAGCGAAAATTATTGCGTAGAAAACTCATTGTTGAGAAAGTCGACAGTAATGTTTTTTCTAAGTATGAGAAAATTGAAATCGTTCAAAAGGACGAAATTGAATTATTAAAACTTAAGATTTTTGAATTAGAAAACTGTTTAAATTCTTTTACCATTCTTCCTAAAAGGACAGAATATATTAAACTTAACACGAGATTAATGCATGTAACACAGAGACTAAATTATGTCAATTTCGATATTGAATTTTTAAAAGTACACAAAGAATTGCATTCCAAATGCATTAGAGCTTTTGAGATTTTAGAACAGGTAAACGGGGAAAATGAGATTAACGATAACCCTCTTTATTGTTTGGCTAGCAGTAATAAAGATCCTACAATAACACCAACAGCAGAGGGTTCATGCCCTGAAGCATCAGCGGTTTCTTCCATTAATACTCCATCGGTTTCGATTTCTAGTAATGATTTAGGTACGCTAATTAAGTCCTTGAATAAAACAACGACATCAGTCCCGATCCACAAGTGGGGATTACAATTTTCGGGTGAATCTGATTCTATATCGGTTTTAGATTTTATTCAACGCGTCAAAGAGCTGCAAGTTGCAAGAAAAGTTTCGTCAGATGACCTTTTCGAAGGGGCTATTGATCTTTTCACCAGTTCAGCATTGGATTGGTATAGAGCAACGCGGTGTACAGTAAATTCATGGGAACAATTAATTTTAAATTGAAACAAGATTTTCTTTCAGCCGATTATGCAGAGAATATTTTAATGTTAATTAAATCCAGACGGCAAGGCGCCGATGAATCACCTACCATTTATATTTCAAAGATGGTAAATTTATTTTCTCAATTAGAAGATTCCATTCCAATCAGGGAACAAATAAAATTATTAAAAGAAATTTACAGACTTTTTATGCCACGCAACTGGCGTTAATTGAAGTGACTGACATTTCCCATTTGATTTCTCGTTGTAAGCTTTTAGAAGACATTAAGCCTACAAATTTTATTAAACAGGAACATTCGGATTCTGCCAACGTACCAGTTATCTTAGAACGTCAAGTTCGACAGAGTTCATTTTCTAATAATAATTTACCACGGTCCGGCGTTTCGAATTATTTTAAAAACACAGCAAAATTTTCGACTATTTGTTTCAACTGTAAAGACGAGGTCACTCGTTTCATACTTGTCCGGAGAAACGCGGAATATTTTGTTATTCTTGTGGGCAGTTGGAAGTTACGTCCACAAATTGTCCAAACTGCTCAAATAATTCAAAAAACTAAGGACAGGAAAGCGCGTAGTCAGCCGTTGCTTTTCTTCGTTTAATAATATTGCTGCTGACAAAAGACGTGGTCGGATTGGTTAGTAAAAGTTAAAATTTTTGTAAATCATCTAAGGTTTTTCAAATTTTTATAAAGTAAAGGATGATACAAGACCTTATATTAATATCGAGATATTTAAGGAAACTTATACCGCACTGTTGGATTCCGGCGCGAATACCTCTATTTTAGGCAGACATGGTTTGTGTTTATTGGATAAATATAAGTTAGAATTAATTAAAAATGTAAAACGTCTATATTAACAACCGCGGATGGCACTGCACAATCAATTTTAGGTTCAATTAATTTGCCCTTGACTATAAACGGGGTTACTCGGTCTTTAAATGTTTTAGTTTCCGACTCAATAGAGTGTACCCTAACGTTAGGGATTGATTTTGTCAATTATTTGAATTGAAAGTAGATTTTTCAAAAAATGAATTTTATGCTCATTCTGCGGAAACGAATAAATTAAATTTCATTAAAGTCATGGCCGATTTAAATGAAGACCAGAAATTTGAATTAAACAAGGTTATTTCTTTATTTCAATCCCTGGATCGTCCTACCTTAGGCCGAACCACTAAAATTTCACATCATATTACAACGGAAGACGTTGAACCAATTAAACAAAGGTATTACCCATTATCACCGGCGATGATGGAACATGCTAATAAAGAAATTGATGCAATGCTTGAACAAGGCATTATTAGCCCAAGCAATAGCCCGTGGAACTCCCCCATGCTATTAGTAAAGAAAAAAGCAAAAGGTGAATTTCGTGTATGTTTTGACGCTAAACGATTAAATTCAATTACAAAAAGACGCGTATCCCATTCCGTTTGTAAATGACATTCTTGATAGATTACGCAATGCGAAATATCTCAGTTCAATCGATTTAAAAAAAGCTTTCTGGCAATTGCCCTTGAGTGACGAAAGCAAGGAAAAAACAGCCTTTACTGTCCCAAGGCGCGGATTATTTCAATATAATGTAATGCCGATGGGTTTGGCCAATGCTCCAGGCACATTACAGAGGCTCATGGACTCTATTTTTGATTTTCATTATCCCAATCGGTATTTGTTTATTTAGATGATATAATTATTATTTCAAGCACATTTAAGGAGCATATTAGAATTTTGAACGAAGTGTATGAGAAGTTGAAAGGCGCTAATTTAACTATTAACAGTTCAAAATGTGAGTTTTGTAAACCAGAGTTACAATATCTGGGATATATTGTGAATAAAGATGGTCTCCGAACTGACCCAGCAAAATTGACGCAATTGTAAATTTTCCTCAACCCAAGACAGCCACTGAAATAAAAC